>PVJO010005928.1:0-93849 GCA_004026905.1 Hystrix cristata
TTGAAAACTGTGGGGAGATAGATATCTTGCCAGTCTCTGTAACACTCAGGAAGAGGCCCCACGACAGAATATGCAGAACCCATGAGGACAAAGGAGATTCCTTAATGACCTAGATATACTCACTCTAAGAAGACTGAGAGGTGTGTCTTTGTCTTTTCATGAAAGTTGGGTTTACCTGCTCAACATGCTTGGCAAAAGCGCCTAAACAGGCTAGAAACCCTCCTCACTGACCGACCAGATTCCTGTCCTGAGGCTGGGTGGTCAAATGAATTGCTCACTAAATGAGGAGTTGTACAGCGTGTGTACGTTACAATAGTCAGGGCAGAGAAATGGTCAAAAGACACTCCAACTGGATGACTTCACTTTCATTTGCATAATGCTTAAATGCAGTATTGTAATGTGTAACAGAAAATAGAACTACAGCACTCTACAGTATGATCAGCAAAAATTGCAGTACTGTACAAACAAGGTATACTGTAGGAAAAAAATACACTGAGACTCCAAACATGAGATGTATAGAACTGTACAAAAAAAAAAAGACAGGGCCAAGCTGCAGGCCGTACGTCTGAACAGCGTGCCTTGATCTTACATCTGAACAGCCGTTAAACAAGTAGGCTATTCAACGAGGGATATCTGTATTGAAAATGAGGTCCTGAGAGCTGACAGAGAGGATCCATAACTTAGGATCTAGACCACCAAGTTCTCAGATTCTGTGTCTCTTGAATAAAAGAAACTACTACACTGATTGGCCTAAGATGATAATTGAAGAAGCTGAGTCATACTTCCTTTTTATTATACTCATGATTGTGTATGTCTTTAAAAGATTTTATACTGTAATAAAAAGTTTAATAGTGTTTTTTAAAAGTAACGGATTTTGCTCTGCAGTCTGAGAATACTGAAGAATAGATGATATTGCTAAAGGATTTCTGAATCTGCTGGGAAATTTTTGTCTACTTTTCTAGTGGCTTGGGCAGAACACAATGCTTGTGCTTCTTCATACTGAAAAATCAATAATAAACAAACTCTTTTCCTTGCTCTCTAGGTAAGTGCTTGTTCAGACCATTTCTCAAAGAATATACTTTCAATCTCTTCTTCCAAATACATTAACTATTTTAAGTCCCTTCGTCTATTCACATCTTAGCCTCTCTTGGGTTTTCCCTGACAGAGACCTGCTGGAATCACCTTATATGCTATTTATATTTCTTTCACTGAAATTTTGATAATTCAACTTTCTTTATAAATAGTTCTCCAATTGTTTTGCCATCCTGAAGAAGAATAATAAAAGTGATCATTATTGTAAGTTAAATCAACAGCTTTAAGATACAGATTGGACTATCAGAGTCGGTTAACTTTGGCTTGATTGTTGAATCAGTTAACAGGTTGGTTTTCCTTCCAATGACTACAAAATGCTGGAAGTTCCACCTCGTATTAGTTAGCTATTCTACTGCTGGGGCACGATATCCGGAATCCACAATTTAAGGCAGGAGAGATGTATTAGGTTCACATTCTCAGTGGATTTAGACCATAGTTGGGTGGCTCTGAGGTAGAAATGGCATGGTAGAAGAACTTGGCAGAGACTAGTTGCTCAGACTATGATAACCAGAAGGGGATGGGGAAGATGAAGGTGGAAGAGGAGGAGGAGGGGAAGGGGGAGGAAGAACAGGGGAGCCAAAGACAACAACACAGCCTTCCAGGTCATGACTCCAGTGACCTTCAACCGTGCCCCACTCCCTAATAGCACGCTCATGTACACTGGTAAGTACAACATCCCCAAGAGTCAGTCATCTTCCAAAAGCTCCATCTCTGACCACACGAGACTTTTAGATCTAAATCATTGCATATGATACGTGTCAAAGTCCCCGTGCAAATATAAGTTCATATTTACACTTTATACTGAAGTACCATGTAAAGAGCACTAAAATTCTAAATGCATCTCTTAGAAATATGTCATACAAAAAATAAACACATTTTGGGAAGGACAGTCTGTATTAGATGACTGGTAAGGTCTCTCGTTAGTGAGGTAAAGGTCAGTTAAGCTATCTGGAACTATGGCCCATGTAATACCATATACCTGGACATCTGGGGATGCTGAGAATGTTTAAAATGTGCATGCAAACAAAATACTTTGAAAGGAAATAAAATAACAGATAACATGATTTTGGCATAACTAAACATGGTTATGACATTGCATTGGAAGAAAGTATAAAAATATATTAAATTACTTCGAAGATTGTGGATGCATAATGAAGTAAACTGTATTCATGGTCACCAGCAAAAGAAGTGTTCTTTACAATAGAAAACTGTAGAACTTTAATTTAGAGTTTGGATATACTTAAGATAAAACAGATACATTGCTTTTTATATGAATAAATTATATGGAATTATTTATAAAAACAGGTGCTTAAGATGCACAAAAATTTTTGCTACAGTTTAGTAATTTGAAATCTCATACTTTATTTTCTTCATTAACACTTTTATTTGTAATATTGATATTTAGCACTGAAAAAGACACGGAGAATTGTTTTCAAAAGTTCCTAAACTAGACGTAAGCATTGCTAGTATAAATATTAGCAGATATCTACATTCAAGTTACAACTATTTAGCTGGTCATGCTGGTGAGACTTAACATATTCCCCATCTGAAAAATACTATCCAATGCTGTCCAATATAGTGCCCAGGAATAAAGAAAGTATGTGTTCTTACAAAATGTTCTGTGGTCTTCTTCTACAGGTTTTTCTCAGGAACAGCTCTGTTGATCTTTCACTGGGGGATAGAGAGACAGCAATTAACAGGTACTCTTAACTAATCAAAACTATCAGGATACAGGGTACTGCTGAATTCCCAAATCTACTTAGTAGCAAAATAATTTATCATAGATTTTTTAAAGTACATTCTACCCAAGAGTCTCTCCTCAAGAGCTTCTGATTTGGCAGATTTTAGATGGGACTCAGGAATCCTTATAACCACTCCAGACAGAAGAATCAGTTATATTTAGTTCCTGGTATAAAGAAGAGTAGCGATTTAGGAAGGTCAGAGCACCTTTACAAAAGGAGCTGCAACCTGTGTCGATAGTGCTATTATTCACAACAGCCAAGAGGTGGAAGCCGCCCAAGCGTCCGTCAGTGGATGAATGAATTAAAAATGTGATATAAATACACACTGAAATATTATCCAGTTTCAAAAATGAAGGAAATTCTGGTATATGCTACAACATGGACAGACCTTGATGACATTAGGCTAAATGAAATAAGCCAGTCACGGTAATGAAAAATACTGTATGATTTCACTTACATGAGATTTCTGGAGTCATCATATTCATAGAAACAAAGTAGCATAGCGGTTAACAGAGGCGCAGGGTAATTACTCATTACCCTATGTGGGGGAAAGGAAAATTGCTGTTTAATACGGATATAGTTTCAGTTTTGCAAGATGAAACAGTTCTGGACATTGGATGCACAACAAGGTGAAAAATACTCATTGCTACCGAACTGTACAATTCGAAGTGGTTAAGGTGTGTGACATTTTAACACAATGAAAAATATATAAAAACGGGGGCTATGGTAGCAAAACCAAATATTTTTGATTCACGCTTTTGCTGTTAACAGCACTCTGAAAATACGCTACACTCTATTTCAAACTGATTGTTACCACAGCCATATTACACACACACACAAAAATTGTAATTGTGTCTCTCTCCCGGCAGCAGTCCCCAAAGGAGTAGTTCTGTCTGTGAGGCAGATACATCAAAGGGAAGGTGTGAGAACAGGTCAGGTTAATAAGACTCTGGATCAAATGTGGCCTAATTACAAGGAAATTCTCTGATCTGGAGAATCAAAGAGATCCTTGGAGCGCGTGTGCACACACGCACACTCACACACACACACACACACTCACACACACACACACGCTGGATACTGTAGCACATGAGTAATCCTGCATTTATTATTCACTTTACTCCATAGCACACCTCACCAACTGCTTTTCTAAGACCAAAAAAAAAAAAAAAAGATAGAGCTCTAAACCTCGGGCTGAACTCACCCTGAAGGCCTGCAGCGTCTCCCGGGAAAAGCGCCATCTCCATCTTGATCAGCGCTTTCTGAAGGTCCCTGTGCATTTACGGCTTGGTGAATCACAGTTCCCAGACTGAGATCAGGGGTGGTCGGTTTATCCACTAGAATGTGCCATGCGATCCCAGAGGAACTAAGCCTATTTTTTGGCCTAGGAAACAAAATAAGAGGAAAAGGAATCCCCGGAAATTCATCAGACATAACCCTGGATACCATGTGACCTGGAAACCCCTACCCTGATAATTCAAAAATCTACATTTCAGATTAAAATATTAACTCATTTCAACTCTAAAGCAAGTAGAGAAGGCACAGGGGTAGGGCTGTAGGCCGGATGTGCATGTACATCCTTGTGCAATTAATAAATCATGAAAAGGCTCCCTTTCTTCACAGTATCACACAGATCTGAGGTTTCTGCATTTTGGGAGGGGAACGGTGCTGGGGATCAACCTCAGGGCCTTGTACTTGTGAAGCAAGCGCTCTACCGCTGAGCTAAGTCCCCATCCCCCTGAGGTTTCTATTTAATTTAGGTTGGTTATGTATATACAAAATTGAGGCAAATACATTTTCAGGGAATTTTCAATTTCTCAAAATCCCAATAAGTCTAAGAAAATTAACGAATAGTTACCTGTTAACTTCTGCACTCTGAACTTTTCAGAGAACTAGTAACTCAATAAACCCTTTTCTATGTAAAAGCATTAGTTTCAAAATAAGAAATGTTAAATTCCTGCCTTTGAGGATTTTCTGACATGTCAGAAGAGGTGCACGGAATCTGTCAAAGTCGGCTGCAGGCTAAAATCATCTGGAGGCATTTAAAAAATTACGGATGTCTCTCTCCAGCCCCACAGGTTTGATTTAATTTGTTTGAGTTTGGACTAATACTGTATTTTGAATTCCCCAAATGATGCTAATATTCAGAATAAAATAAATTGTTCTCAGTAGTTCAATACAGGATGTTTCCAGGTGGATGTGGTTGATTATGCTAAGTTTTTCTCTTTCTTTCCTAATATTTGCTTACAATGATAGAAAAGATGTATTTTTAAAAATAGCAATGCTAAAAGAAAATAAGAAGGTCGGGGTGGGGAGACCAGACCTCTAGTAGAATTTCCAGACAGCAGATCCAATTTTATTCGAGATAACAAATAGATGGATTCACAGCTCAAAACAGAGAAAGCAGAAAGAGGAAGAGAGAGAAAGAAAGAGAGACAGAGAGAGAGCCAGAGAGAGAGTGAGATGGGTGCAGGGCACTTCTTCCTTACTGTGTCTCAGGAAAGCTCTTGGGTTGGAGTCAAGAAATGGAAAATGATATCGGACAAAGACAATAGTTTTTCTTTTTAAAAAATGCATCCGGAACCACTCTGCTTGCTCAGCACAGGCAAGAGAGTGACTCCCTGCTTATTATGGCAGATAAAGGAGTGGCCAGTCTGCTCATTCTATTTATTTGATTTTCGTGTATGCCAATTTATACCTAGCGTCATCCTGACCTCGTTATGTTTTATTTGTATGCACATATTACATTTCTAGACACTCTACTTCGTGTTTAAAAAGCTGTTATCTTCCATGCATTCAAAGCTCGCGTCCCCTCCAGGTATTCTGTCCTCTCTTGCTTTGAATGCAGTGAGGATAGTTGTGATAGGGAATTTAAAAGATTCAGTCTAATTTTTTTTTGTCTAAATATATAGAATGTCTCAGAATAATCAGCATATAGATGAATCGACAAGAAAGCAAAGTAATTTAAGAAATGTCATGTTAAGTTCATAATTTAAAAATATAATATATTCATATTTGGGGGTTGTAAAAAGTTTTCTCCCTTGGTCAATTTTTATTTTTCTCTAAAGTAATAGGAGAGGAAAACATTTTTGACTGTACAACATTTAAAATATAATAAAAAAAAGCATAAAGTTGAAGTCTATCACATTTACTTTCTTTTAGATATTCCATTTCAATTTCGTGGTTTATTCTGATTTTCCTGCCAATACGGATACACATAATGCCCCTGATTTCTGAGGAGGTTATGTGTTTGTGTGTGTACACATATCTGCACATGCACAAGAGAGTGTAGACTAAGAATGTATCATGAAGCACGATCGTTACACAAAAATAAAAAGGTCTTGCGTTTGTAGACCAGGGGTGATTCAGTCTACAAAATTTAGGTCCTCCCAGCCACACATTTTAACACACTCTTACTTCTTCTGAAGTCTTTTTATTTGGGTTATATGCACAAGCATGTCCGGCCCATGTGCACAAGTGTGCCTATGTTCAGACAATAACCTGAACACAGCTCTGTGTCCTCTGTAGCTGTGAAGGTCAGCAAACCACTGATGGTCTCGGGACATAAATGGTCTCATTTGCAAATGGAGGTGGTAGAATTAAGCAATCTCAAAGGAATATTCTACTTTCAAGATCTAAATTTCTCTGACACAATCACTCCATTTTGAGATGATGCCTGGCTTTCGGCTTTATCTTTTTATTTTTGTTTCCATTCAGACCAAATAAAACAATTTTATTGCCAAGGCAGAGCGTGTTCCACAAAGTCTCAGGAAAAAATAATCTCAAAAATGAAGGGGCTGGGGATTTAGCTCAGTGTTTAGAGTGTTTGTCTTGCAAGCACGAGGCCCTGAGTTTGAACCCCGGCACACACACACAAAAAAGTCAGCAGGTACATGTTACTATAGAATAAAAGCCCAGCTCCTGGTCACGTGCCCTGAGGCAGGTGCCCTGGGACCTCTACCTGTCCATCCCCCTTGCTGTTGCTGTTCCTCACCACATAGATGCTGCCTAAACACTGAGCCACTTACTGGTCCTTCTTCTGCTCATTCTCTTTCTTGCCTCGCATGGCTGGGCCAGTGCTTCCGTCCTTTCTCATCATCCCAGCTGTCCACTCCGAATTCTGTGCCACGCTGGCTATCCCTGTCCCGAAGCCACCTCCACGCAGCCTTCTGTTCCCTGAAGACAGATTGCTGGCCCTTCCCTTTACAGCCCTGAAATAAATATTTGCTATTTTGTCCAGTGGAGATTAAATCTGATTTTCTGATTAGCTGGTATTTTTACTTTTGACTTTCAATCTGTTGTATATCAACTGTAGCCTTATTGTTTTATTCATTTTATTATTTTCATACTGAAAGATCAGAATTTTCTATCATAGGACTTTAACATTTGTACAGTTTGAAATATAATTTCATTTTATATAATGATCGTTGTTTAAAAATTTACATATATTTAACAGACGGAGTTTGTGGAAATTTACTACACCAGAAAAATTATACCGATAGATCCATCCCATACATTGAGATGTCTCTGGGAGTTTGAGCCATTATTCATAACAGACAAGGAAGAATTATAAATAGACTTTAGCAATTATTTTGTTACTAGTAATAGCACGGGTAACTAAGATATAGCTATAATTTATTATTTATTTTATTTTGGATACTGTTCTAATAGTTTTAAACATATTTCAGCTGATACCCATAACAATCCTATAAACAGTCTAGCATTGTCCCCCTTTTAGGAATGAGCATTAGAGGAAGTTAAATAGAGAATTTAAGTATCATGGGGGGGGGCGTCTGCTTTCCAGGTGTTTTTCATTTGAAACTGCCTCACCTATTGAAAGTGAGCTAATTTAAGTGCCAGTCAACTCGAAAACAATAATGGAACTGAACACACACAGTACAAAGGCATCATGCTGGGTGCTGTGGGAAAAACACAGGAATTAAAATGTAGATCTTAACCTTGAGGAGTCTGCTCTGGCGGAGAGGAAATAAGGCATAAAAACATGCTGCTCTGTGGATTCTGATTTTCTTCATTGCTCAGGAATTTAAGTGGTTTCTAAATCACAGTTCTTTTTGGTACATTTCCAAGAATAAAATGAAAAGAAAAGCACAGCTGATAATAAAAATAAATACATAATAAGTAATCTTTACTTAGGGAAAAATTTTTCAATGCCCTCAAAAATGCTAGAAATAGTTTCTTTTGCTACATAGACTTTGAATTTGATGCAATCCTATGTATCTACTTTTGGTTTTGTTGCCTGTATTTTTGGGGTCCTAGTCAAGAAATTACTGCCCCCACAAATGTTGTAAAGATTTCCCCCAAAATTTTCTTTGCAATTTTTAGCATTTCAGGTTTTACGTATCCGTCTTTAATTC
Source organism: Hystrix cristata (assembly GCA_004026905.1). Taxonomy (NCBI): domain Eukaryota; kingdom Metazoa; phylum Chordata; class Mammalia; order Rodentia; family Hystricidae; genus Hystrix; species Hystrix cristata. The sequence continues at coordinate 8,210 of PVJO010005928.1, forward strand.
ACTTTGATTTTAATTTTATATACAGGGTGAAATAGGAGCCTGATTTTATTCTTCTGCATATGAAAATCAATTAATACAGGGAAAAGACAGCTTATAGACTGGAAGAAAATATTGGCAACCAGTGCCTCTGATACGGAGTTACTACCTACATATACAAAGAATTGAAAATCTCATACTGAATAGCCAAATAACCTCATGAATGAGTGGACAAAGGACTTGCATGGACATTTCTGAAAAGAAAACATAAACATGGCTAAAGGTACATGAAAAATGTTAAACAGTACTATTCGTTATAGAAACACAAATAAAAAAAATTAGACTTAAGAGTATGTTCTCAAGGTGCATCCATTTACCTAGAAACATCTTATCTTTATCCTTTTCTATGGCTGAGTAGTACTCCATTATATAAAAAACCCACATCTTTATCCATTCACCAGTTGCTGGGAATTTGGGCTATTTCCAAGAGTTAGCTATTACAGACTGTGTCACTATAAGTGTGGGTTTGCAAATATCACTGTGGTATGATGCTTTTAATTATTCTGGGACGATAACAAGAAGGGAAATAGCTGGGTCAAGTGGAACCTCTATTTGAATTTTTTTGAGGAAACTCCACACTGATTTCCACAGTGGTTTCACCAGTGTATGTTCCTACCAACAGAGGAGGAGGGTTCCTTCTCCCCCACAGCCCCACCAGCCTTTGTTATTGGTTGATTTCTTGATAATAGCTGTTCTTTCTGGAGTGAGATGGAATCTGAGTGTTGTTTTAGTTTGCATCTCTCAAATGTCCAGTGATGGTGAACATTTTGTTTCCCTGATATGAGAAATTGAAAATGTAAATAAGGATCGAAATGTATAATAGATATTGTGAAGTAGGAAGAAAATATTCAAAGAGGAAGGGGAACAAGGGAGGGGAGAGAAAAAGGAAGGAAGGGAAGAAGAAAAGAAAAAAAGGATAGAAGAATGGAAACAAAATTGTCATAAATAGGGAGAGGAAGAGGAATTGGGGGGGAATCAAGATATATCATGTGTACAGATACAAATTCTCTATGATGAATATTATCATTGTGTATATCTAAAAGGTACCAATAATATCTGTGAACGTAAATATAAAAAATAAAGAAAATAAAAAGAGGAAGAAAACCAGAAAAAAAATTAGATACCACCACCTCACACCGTCAGAATGGATATTGCCAAAAAGGAAAGAAAAAACAAGTGTTGGCGAGGATGTGGAGAAAAGTGAGCCAACCCACATTCTAAGTGAGAATGTCAGTTAGGACAATCATTTTAGAAAGCTATGTTATGTGGACATTCCTCAAAAAAGTAAAAACGAAACTACCAGGTGATCCAGCAATCCCAGCGGTCCTACTTTTGTGTATTTAGCCAAAGTGTTTGAAATCACTGTGTCAAGGAGACATTGCAACACTGTACTTTATGGCCAAGGAATGGAGCCTACCTGGGGCGTCAGCAGGTGGACTGATATAAGATGGTGTGCTGCTATATCAATACAAAAGGAATACTAGTCAGCCTTGAAAGGGAAGGAAATTCTGTCATTTGCAATAAGAAGGATGGAAATGGAGAGCATTATTCTAAGTAAAATAAGTCAAACCAAAAAAATAAAAATAAGTCGGTACCACATGATGTCACTTAGATGTGGGATCTAACACAATTCAAATCACAGAAGAGAATAAGACAGTGTTTGCAGATATTGGGGTGAAAGAAATGAGACGGTAGGCAAAGGCACAAAACCTCACATAGATAAGACAAATAAGGTTTTTTTTTCTATGTTATTTTTTGCAGCGTGGTAAATATAATTAATAATAAAATATTGCACATTTCAAATTTGCTAGGAAATTTCAAATGTTCTTGCAATGAAAAGAAAATTGAAATGCTTGTAATAAATCATACAATGAATATTAAACAAGACTTTTTTTTACTGCTCTGGTCACTGTCTGCATAAACAGGAATGGAGGGCTTAATGATTTTGCTAAATCTTGTATCTAAAACTGAGCTGGATCTTCTCGAGGATCATCAAGACTGTAAGGGTTGTTTTAGGAAGAACTGTGTTTTTTGAACACACTTTGAACAGCCCCGGTTATTCATGGCACATACCATTCAATTTAATTGATTTGAACTAAACCATCTGCTCTCTAATTGCCTCATAGCCAGTGGGATTTATATACGTAAATGAATATCAGAGGTAGAAGGAATACTAATGTGAAGTTTATGTTTCACTAAGAATGCCTCATTGTTCATCGACAAAAATTAAATGTTATAATTTATGCAAATTAAAGAGGCCTACTTTCAAGATTTCCACTTGTTACTAAGATGAAATAACAAAGAAAAGATAGATTTACCTGCCTAAAATGTTTAAAAAGTAGAAGGAACCCATGAAGAAAAAGTTTGCAAACAGTGGACACCAGCCAATGACATGAATCCAATGAGTATGAGATGGAAACAGGATAACCCTCTGCCTGCAGCTTTCCAGGTGGCAAAGAGCAGGGAGAGAGTAGAGCCCTGAGCTTGGGGAGACGAGGGGGTGGGTTCTGCAGAGACTGTGGTGCAGGGGACCAGAGATTGGGGCACTGAACGCTGCTCAGCGCATGAACTGGAGAAGACACCAAGAGACCAAGAAAGACCCACATGGAAAGATCAGAGGCCACCAGCCTTTGTGTTATACAGGGCTGATAACCAGCGCCCACCTCAGCTACCACAGTGGAGACCCTGCCAATGCACGCAGTATCAAGCAGTATACTAGAAATTTTTTACCTCCATTCTGGAGCAAACTTACCCATCGACTAATTTCTGCCCTTGTCCTGCCTAATAAAACTTAAAGGCAATAAGCAAATTTGAACTGCAAGAAAAAGATAAAGTAAATCCTTTAGTGAAAAGAATAATAAAACCAGAGGAAAATGGGGATGTCCAGAAAGGAATTAATTTGCTTCATTATGAGTCACAGATTTCTGCTCCTTTTGCCTTGGGATTTTACAGTATTTGTTAAATATTGCAAATAAATTCTACTTTACTGGGTTCCAACATTTTTGGTTTTTTTGCCAACCTATAAATGTTCCTGAGCTTTGTTCTGGAATATGATTAAATTTCTTAGAAACTCTTTAATCCTTTTCTGTCTTTCCCTTTACCATGTCTTAAAAATCCATAGAAAAAGACAATAGTACATTTCTCTGTTGGTGTTTTCAGTATGGCCAATTTGTCTTTATTATGTCGAGTTTCCATTTGATGTATTTTATCAGATATCTACTTAAGATGATTCAATGCCATTAGACAGTCATACTGGCTTTCTTCTGTCACATCCTCATAGATTTTGCCGACTGGCAATTCCTGTGGGGTCTTTCTGGAACTGGGAAGCAAATTCTGGGTACCCAGAACAGATTCTTGAACTCTTTTTTTGTAGCGTTTCAATCTGTTTAAGGAGATCCTGGACTTTAACCAGGAATAATGCAGAATAAAATCCAGAAATGTTAAGGAAGCGTTTGGTACTGGATTATCCATAATATTTGTCTTGGGCATGCGTACTTCTTAGACTACAAAAGCCCCGCCCTCAGATCTCCTTCAGCAGCAAGAGTATTGTAATGCGGCAACAAAAGGTTATTCTACTTCAATACATATTGTACTGCACGTGAAACGGAGCGATCATTGGAAGACAGGTTTGATTAATTCATCCAAGACTACGATTGCTCTGAGTCAAGGACTGTCTCTGGTTACGGACCCACAGGATGGGCTGGTGCCAGATTTGCTAGATCCTGGAGCACGGCCTTATATTTTCTTCATGATATGAAGGTTTATGATGTTCTTTGAAGAATCAGTCTGGACTCATCTGTGTTTAAAGACCTTGCTCCCACATACCTAATACACTTCTTAGCCATTGCGTATATACAAAAACAAGATTTTACGATATTCTGAGAAAAATCAATATGTTCTTACAGCTCTTCTCCAATTAAGGGGTATTTTGGTTCACAAACTTAATTCTTTTTTTTTCTTTTTTTTTTTTTTTTGGTGGTGCCGGGGATCGAACTCAGGCCCTTGTGCTTACAAGGCAAGCACTCTAATCACTGAGCTAAATCCCCAGCCCACAAACTTAATTCTTTCCACGATTCTGGTCACAGAATTAGTTTCATGGTTTTGTTGGCAACTGAATTGCAAGCATAGCACGTGGAAAGAATTAAGTTTGTGAACCAAGGTACCACAGTATTGTGGAATTTCTGCTCATGTGGATTTTTTATTAATGGCCCTATATAGGTAGTGTGATGTCTACACTGGTTATAAATAATTGGGTTATTTGTTGATATCTAATTATTCTAAAAATAATTCTTCCAAAGGAAATTTTATCTGGAAGCTCCTTTTCCAAAGTAGGTCAACATGTAGACAAGTTATATTGTATCTGTCACAGAAAATAAAGGGATTTCCTCCATGAAGGTTCACAAACAAAGAATTGCAGTAAGAAATTTGAGCATTTTCTGTAACCCAAAGCAAATATAGTTCATTTCATCTCAAGAATTTACTTTTATTTTCTAGCCTCAAGATTCACATTTTTAATATGTTCCTTCATTTTTGGTAACGTCAGACAATTTTATTCTACCTGGAGGGCAAACATTCATTTCCATTTCAAACTGGTTTTATGTTCTTCTAAGTCTCTGGAATGTGTGGCCACTTTTGGAAATTTATAAGTCGGCCGTTTCTTTTTCTAACTTGTATTTTCTGTACACTTAAGGTCTGAGAGAACATTTATTAATAGAAGACAAGGATCCCTTCATACTGTTCTTAACTGTACTTTAGGATACTCTCAAAATACTCTAGAATCCATTTTCTTTTGTTTTTTTCCACATTTAAAAATGCTTCTGAAGTACTTCTGAGGATTGCATTACACGTGTTCTTATTTCTCAAGACTATCTTTGTACCACACATTTCTGGGTTAGTTGGGTCACTTCTTAGTCTTCTCCGTCTTGCTGCTAGTAACTTTTTTCGATCACAGAGGTCAACAGTGAAGTGAACTCACTGGTATCGATTTGCCTGTCCAGATTTTTAAGATCTGTAAATTACAGGTCTTAACATGACTTTTAGACTGGGGTACTAAAACCACGTGCGACTTCAAATTCTAACAAATTCTTCAGAAATTGTAAGAGTTGTATTTACACCCCTATCATTAAAATACAACAACAAAATGAACGAAAAAGAAGAAGGAAAAAACATCTCTCCTACCTTGAAAAAAGGCATCTCAGGACTGATCTCTGGGGGAAGAGAAATAGATGAAGCCAGCCTTCTAACTGCGCTGGCTCATTGCCTAGATCCAATTCGAAGAACACATAAGCAGAGGGGTAAACACGAAGGACCTTGGCAACTTAGCCAAGGGGAAATGCAAATGAAGGATCAGGAAGACTAAGGCAGCTGGGAATTCTAACAGCAGAATTCTGGAGATCAGGGAACTATGCACAAAAACAAACAAACAAACAAACAAACACCCTCCAGCAATCCAGATGTGTAAGACGGTCTTACACATCTTTGCTGATTCAGATAGGCAAATGTAGAGGGCAAGTCCATAAGGCCAGGTCAGGAATAGTCAGGTACCTGTAAGGGAAAATTCCCAGAGCACTCACAAGGGAAATATTATGGAAATAACCTAAGCGGCAGCTAGCCGGAGTGCAGACTTCCTGATGGCCCTTTGGCATAGTCTTAGTAATATGGGCAAATTGTCAATGGAACGAAGACAAGTCTGTATCAGCCTCAGCAAAGCTTTAGAAAAGGACTCAAATAGATGACACTAACCTGCAGATAATTCATCTCCTGCCAATACAAAGCCTAATGCTTCTTAAAGGAAGAACAAAATTCAGACTCCAGCCAACATAAAATCTGTAAGATTTTCCACAACATAAAAACTGACTTTTTTATATTAAGCAGAAAAATGTAACCCCAAACAAACTCAGAATAAAATTTTAAGAAAAACATCTGTGAGTATAGCTCTCTGTATATTAAACAGAGTTTGCAGTTTATAAATCTTACTTTAAAGACCATCCAGTCCCAAATACATTCACAATTAATTTCTATACATTATTTAACAAAATATTGAATTCCTGCACTTTTTCTTTTTCAGAAAACACAGATGAACAGTTCAACATCACCATGATATCCTTAGCCAAAATAATTTTTAAGAAAATGAAACTGAAATCTAATATCTTCATGAAATTACATAGAAATTCTCCAGCAAAATATTAGCATAAATGTTTTTTCTCCGTCAAGTTGGTTTTATAGCAGGAATGCAGGCTTGGTTAAACATTTAAATATGGTTATGTAATTTTCCATATCAAAAGACTTCTTTTAAAACCTACACTTATCACAAACAGATGCAGAAATCCTTTGAGAGAATTCAATACCCATTCAAAATTCCTAAAAACGCTCAACAACTTAGTAAAAGTAGAGCGCTGCTTTGACTTGATAAAGGTATTCTATGAGATACTGTATGTTTAATGATCCAAATTCAAATGTTTTCCCTTTAATATCTACAACAAGGAAATGATCTCCGCTCTTCTTTTGAACCCACTTGGTAAATCAAAATGTAGAAATGTATAGACATTACAAAAGAATAATTAGGATGGTCTTTATTTACATGCAATCCATGCAGAAATATGTGCCTGCACACAAAATTAGCCATTTATATAAAACAACTATAACTTGTAAGTAAGCTAGCAAATGCTACAAGATGCCAAATATACAAATTATATTTCAATGGCTAGTAATAGAAAGCGAAATTTAAAAAATACCTGTCATAATAGCATACGAACCATGACATGCTTAAGTGATACACTTAGCAAAATACATGTAAAGTCTATACAACGTAAACAAAATGACACAGCTGAAAAAACTGTGTCTCAGTGTCCTCTCAATCAAAATTCCAGGGGTCTTAGTTGTTGAAATTGACTATCTTATTCTAAAACACATGATAATTAAAAAACAACAAATAGATAAAGAACTTTTAACCACTTACCAGTCCAATTATTTAAATACAGGATGACAAAAATTGCACATTTTTGTTAATTTTTATAAGATAATATAACAAGAAATATAAAATGATAATTTTATCAAGTTTATTCTGTAGTATTTCTGTGTCGTATCTTGAAACATGCAATACACAATACAATGTTACAATCTGAACAGTAGTATCTACTCTCTTCCCAAATTCTTTTTGCATTATTGTTTTTCTTTGAACAACATACTTCACACTGTCGTGTTGGCCTTCCCTTTCTTCCTGTGGGTGGTATAATTTCAATAAAATGTCCACCCACTAAATGTAATGGTGAAGACTTCAAAGATGGATGTCCTGGTCAGCATTTTGCTATCATGTAGTTTTCAATTATTTGGTCTATTAGACCTAATCTAAATTGTAAATGACTTTTTAAACCCCCTTGTTTTGAATAAATAACAAATGAGTTCTATAATATTTGGTCCATAAGGTACATAAATATTTTATAATAATATTTATAATAAAATACAATAATATTTTTCCTCACTTTTTGATTACAGAATAGCTTGTTAGGTGCTGGTCAATTCTGTCAGTACCACCCATAGAATTATTATAATCATTGACCATTATTGGAATTTTTTAAGTTTCACTTCTTCTTTGTAGTTCTATCATCTCTGTGTTGTGAATAGTTGACAATAAGGAGATGTCTTTTTTTGTCATTCCAGTTCATAACACAGACTTTTTCTCTCTGATATGCTAACATTTCTCCCTTTTTCAGTTTTTTCTTTTGCAAATCTTTTGACATTCCCTATTCAGTCTCAGTGTCCAAAATACGTCCATTTTGTATTATAAAAGGATATCCCTGAGCTTTGGAGAAGCGTAAAAATTATATGCTGTGACTTTTGGAGATGGTGATACTGGAGGTCTCCAGCCCTGCTGAGGATGTCCGATCTCACTGTCTTCAGCATCTTTTAAGGACCTTCTCCCCACCCCAACCGCCTAATAAAATGATTTGCCTCCCCCAAAAGTTATACATAATGTACTTACAGTAAAAATTCTAATACATTGTAGGACAAAATTATAGGTTATTTTTCACAGATAAAATAAACACGAATTAGTAAAAGGAAATAACCAGAACTTATTATTAGATTTCACTAGAAACAAATGTCGAAGGTGAACACAATGTTCTAAATTAAAAAGTATGCGAAGAGTAGTCAACACAAAACAAATAAACAGATAGATGAGTGTATCTCCTGCAAACAAGAATCGACTGGTGGAAATGATACCTGCCCAAGCGATGCTCAGGATAGTGTGTAAGCAAACATGCTGCCTGAGTGATGCTCCGGACAAACAGTTAAGTGTTGAAGACTAATTAATCATCATCCGATCTGTCAAAATTTGGAATATTTTTATCACAACTATGTAAGTCATACATAAGAAATAGCATAAACACCCCGCTCAAATTATATAGGCCAAGATAAAGCAAAGACTTCGATTAGCAGATGGGGAGTTATGCCTACAGAATTCTTGTTTTGGTCCAAGGATGTAGAGAAAAAGTTTGGAAATGTAGATTCATTTGATTGGAAAGTGCATATAAATGTTAATAAGCTTGATCCTGTGATATCATTTCCAAATACTCTGTCCAACATTTGAATCTTTAATTTGGCCAGTGAGATACACCTTCTAAATTTTGGTCAACCTAAGGGGAATGTCAACATTTTCTTAACCAAAATTGAGATGTGTTACTTCTATGACGCATCCCTCAAAATTTCGTGCAAAGCAAACTTAATTTCCAAATGCTCTGCTCATGATATGTGGAGATGGAGCCACTGAGAGGTCATTGGAATTAGAAGTCATACAGGCCAGCCCAGGATGGAACTACTGGCTCTAATAGAAGAGGAAGGGAGACCAGAAGGCTCATGCTGGCTATGCCTCACAGGGTGATGTCCTTTTCACGTCGCCAAGCCTCCACCAAATGGTGGCAGTTGCTGGCAAAGGGCTCTTAAACTTCCCAGCCCCAAAGATTGTGAGCCAAATAAACTTCTATCCCTCATAAAAAGAGGAAAAAATGGAAAAATGTAAATAAAGCTGTCATAAATAAGGAGGGGAGGGGGAGTGGAAGGGGGAGTGGGGAACAGGAGGGGACCCAAGATTTATCATGTACAGGTAGAAATTAACTATGATGAATGTGATCATTACATATGCGGTGTACCAATGCATGTTCTTGGTAAATAAAATTAAATTAAAAAAAATTACCTGATCTCAGGTATTTTGTCTCAAGAATGGAAAACAGACTATCATAGTTATCTAGCAGCACACCAAGAAAGCAATTCCAAATAACTCATATAAAGTGTGCATGCTAGGAAACGGATCTTGCACCACAGCAAGGACTTTAAACTGCCTAATGGACTGGGACAGATCCCTCAGCTTCAACTTCTCCCTCCAGTCAAATGGGAATAGAAAACATCATTACAATGTGATGTTCTGTACAGAAGAAAAGCCCAATCTACACTCAGCTTCACCCAAGCTTAAAAGAAAGCCCCAAAGCATTAATTTTGCAACATGTAGAGAATACTAGATTCAGCAATCTTACGTGCTTTGTTAAAACTAATTTACAACCTCAAAATTACATCTTACACAGGACATGGCCCTTTGGGCATTTTAGTTGCACTTACTATTGTATAAAATAGTTCTCGCCCCCGCCGAGGAATTGTCAGATTCACAAGCCTCAGAAAAATTGCCCCAGAGAAAAACTCTGTATGCATTTCACATTTCTGGACTACTCTTCCTGTAAATCACACGGCATTATGGCATTTTATGGAGAGCAGAAATCTACTGCTGGTCTCTGGCATTGAGCAGAAAAAAAAAAAAACCCACAGAAATTTCAAAACAACAAAAAACAGGCAAGCACTTGCCATCCGAAATTCATCCATAAAACTAAATCTGTAAGAGAAACATGCCCATGTTATCTATTGCATACCCCAATCATAAGAGATGTGTTTTAGGATATTTCAGGAGAATCCTGAGCATTTTATCCCAAATCCTTCCTGATAGTTGCATTTCCACAATTAAATATTCATAGCTTTTTTTTCCCTTGAGTCTCTGATCTAAGTAAAAATGCAAATATCTCAAGGAAAACTTCAAGTTCATATTTATGATACACTGGGCACTGAAATGTAGGGGTGCAGATGAGGTTTGAGGAAGAGAGCTTCTCCCCAGCCAAGGCTATGGGAGCCCAGGAAAGATGGGCTTGTGGTGCTTTAGCAGCTTTGACGTTGGGGCTGTTCATTACCACAGCACAATCAAGCCTGCACTGATGGATCTCAAATCTAACTACCAGAAGCACTACAAAAAAGAACCAGAAAACTAAGTTGAAAGAAAGTAGAAGAAAAAATTGAGTATAAACAGTATGCTAGGAAACAAAAAACTATAAATTCATACACGGACAACTGAAAGTTTGTTCTCTGAAAAGACAAATAAACATGGCAAAACCAACTCCACTGAATGGATTTCATTCATTTTGGGGAATGATAAAAACACACTTCGGCATCCCGTGTTTGAACATAGCTGTGTGAAGCACACATCCGGGACAAGTTCACACTTGTTTTCTTTAGTCTTTTCTTCACAATTTCCCTTTAAAACACCGCTTTCTACATTTACTCACTTCCTGCCTTGCTTTATCATGATAAACCTCAGGGCATTAAGGGTTTATTCTTTCCACAGCCATCACCTGAGTTACCCTGATGCAAATATAACTAAACAGGGGTTTTCAGGAAGATTTATTGTGCTATGGTGTTTTCACGAGAAATACTACGTTCTTAAGGGGATTAAAACTTAATGACATTTTCTGACTCGTTAATTTTACATGTTGTGGACTTTTCCCAGTTTTCATCAAGCTGAGACTTGAAGCAAATACCGTATTTCTACATTCTTCCGAGCAAGGAGAATCAGGAATGATCTCAGTTAAAGGGAGATGCAATTTAGCGAGCGGACAAAGAATTCTGTCAGTGGGGGTTGAACCGACACCTTCTCCCAATTAGATTTTTGCATCTTTTTGTTACATCTCTCTACAGGGCTAAATGTTAATGAGAGAAAACTATCTTCTTAACGACATTCTAAGTTTCAACCTGCAAATTCTCATGTGAGCAAAGTAGCTTGCTCATCAGCAAACATGGTGAGTTAGGGGCCTCCAGGTTATGTTTGGGCCACCAGGAGGGCACGGCTGATGTTGCAGCTCTCCAGACCCCGATAAAAGGGGAGGTTAGGGAATGTGCAAAGTGTCTATAAAGAGTTTAAGCTGAATTAAAAGTAATTGAGGCGAATGTTTATATCTTGGCTGCATCTTGTTTAAATGTCACTCTTTAAATGGGTGTTAATTGAATTATAATAGCTTTCTGAGACCAAGCAATAGGGAAATGAGTCAGTTTTACCTCCAGAGCATCGAGACTGATCTGAGAAATTGCCATGAGCGAGAGAGAATAGATGAGTGCAGAAAGCTGGGATTTTTCAAAATAAGCCACACTCATTTCCAAATTTCCTTGAGACTAAGTCTTCTTTCCAAGAAAGGAGAGAAAATTTTAATTTTTCTCCCTTGCCTTTGTATTTTAAAATGTACAGCTTCCCACATCCAGGACTTAGCCTAATCTAAGATGCCAACACTAAAGTTTAAATAGGTACTTACTAGCTCACTTATAACCCGAGAACAATGTTTAATATGGTTTGGAACATGCATTGCTTCTCAGAGCCTCACATGATTAAGATAAACTTTAGGAAAGGAATAAAATGGCTACTATGAAATAGCACGTGACTTTGTGAGAATTTAAAACACTTACATGATATTTAATACTTTTAAATCATGACTCTCATACAAATATAAAATAGACACATTCCAAGATTTCATTTAACTTATTAAATAGCAAATGGACATATAAAATATGGTGATAATTTCAAAGGACAATTCAAAGAACATACACTTACAGACAGTTAGAAAATTAATTTGAACACAGGTGCAAAACCACAACAAAGTAATCAGGTCACCTTCACCACAGACTCAATGTATCCCAGTAAGCAAGAAAGATTCTCATACTATCAGTTTACTATAATCCACAAAGATGTAAAGTAATTCTGTGACAAAGAAAAGCAAAGATAAAAGGTGCTAAAAGAAAAAAAAAACAAAAACAAAAACCGCGTAATCTGTTTTCAAGGTTGTGCATGCTTTTATTTTACAATACAAAGAGCAACTTCTTCACAATCATTCTTTTAAATTCTCTACCAGGTATTCCAACAGTATTACCTTCTTTGGGATCTGCTGCTGGAGTGTTATTGTTTTCTTCCACATAATCATAACTTAGTACTGTACCAATTGACAGCCTTTTCCTATTACTCACTCCATCATGCTTTCCCCAGATTCTGGTAATCACTGTTTTGTTCTTAATTTCTACGAGATCAACTTTTTAAAAGATTCACTTATGTGACAGATATTGCAGTATTTGCCTTTTCGTGCCTAGTTTATATCACTCAGCATAAAGCTACCCCAGTTTCATTTTAGTATACATGCTGCCAAAGGGAGCACCCAGTCTTGTAACTGCCATCCGAGTGACAAGATGCTATCCTTTTATGGTTGAATAGTATTCCATTGTGTACCCGTACCACATTTTCTTTATTAGTCAACTGATGGACTCTTGGTTTGCTTCCATTTCTTAGCTATTGTGAATGCTTCTGCTGTGAACACATTTATTTGTCCAGATGTCTATTTGACACGTTGTTTTCACTTCCTTAAATGTGTAAGTAGTGGTATTCCTGGATCATACAGAAGTTCTCACTCCAAGACTTGAAGAACCTCCGCACTCTTTTCCACCATGACTGTGCTAATTTACGTTCTCACCCTCAGTGAGCTAGGGTTCCTGCTTATCTGGCTCCTCGTTGTACTTGTTCCCTTTCCTCATTTTGCTAACAGCCTTTCCAACCAGAGTGAGGTGATGACTCTTGGTGCTCTTGTCCATTCTCTGATGACTGGTGATGCTGAGCGACTTTTCACAGGTCTGCTAGCCATTTAAATGTCTTCTTTTGAGAAATGTCTATTTAGGTCTATTGCCCATTTTTAAATTAGTTTATTTGGAGTTTTCTTTTTCCACTATTGATGTTCTATCTCTTGGATGCTAACTTTTTTCTGGATGTATAGTTTGCCATTTTCTCCCTTTTTGAAGGTTGTCTCTTGACTCTGTTGTTTCTTTTGATGTGCAGAACATTTTTAGTTTGATGTAGTCTCATTTGTCTGTTTTGGCTTTTGTTTCATTTGATTCTGGGATTTCATCCAAAAGTGTATTGTACATTCCAATAGTCTGAAATGTTTCTCCTATTTTTTTCCAGTAGGTTGATAGTTCCAGGTCTTTGATTCACTTTGAGTTGATTTTTGTATATGATGAGAAGTAGGGTCAGTTTCTCAGCAAGTGGATATCGAGTCTCCCTTCCCCATTTCCTGAAGACTGTACTGTCCCCAGTGTGTGCTGTTAGAACCTTTACTGAAAATCAGTTTGCTGTAAATGTGAGTTTATTTCTGAGCCCTCTTCTTCCACTGGTGTCAGAATAGCACGGTGCTGGCCTAGAGACAGACCGTGCTGTTTCAATTACTATAGTTCTATAACGTATTTTGAAGTCAAATGAAAGATTTTCACATTTTGATAATATTTCTTAGGAAAATGTATGTGCCTCAGGCATGCAGGTTTTTAATTTTATTTCAGGATTAGATCTTTTTATTAATTTCAATTTTTATGTAAGTGAAATGTTCCATGTTGTTTTAACTGAAGGGCAATCTTTTTTCAAATTTGCCTCAAGGTACAGTGAGATTCAGAGAATCGCAGGAGCTGAGCTGCGACTCGAACGAACTGCCAGCTGTAGCAGCAGCTGGATTCAGACAGGGAGTGGAATGAAAGTGGTGGCAGGACTTGCAATTGCCTAGAGCAATAACTATGCAGGAGGGCGAGCAGGAGAGAGTGCCGGCTCCCTCCCTCCCTGATCCACTTTTCCCATGAAAAGGAAACCTGCAGAAGAGAAGACCTCCGAGAGGGAGCCCCTGACTAGGGAGGCAGGGTGAGCAGCAGGGGAGACCCTGAGTCAGAGACTGTGGTTGGGCTGTGTCCTGCCCTGCCCGGTGTGCAGACTGCGGCTGTGTTCCCAGGCGCCCTGCAGCGGAGCAGGACTCCTCAGGATCTAACTTCAACACCCTAGAAACTTTATCCCTGAACTTCTTATCTATATACACCCTTTAATTATTGGTTTGGTGTACTTTCCCATATTTAGTTTTATTTTTTCAACAATGTCACACTGTTTTATTTAGTGTAGTCATTTGTCTCTGTGGATGATGGAATTTCTTCCTCAGTTTTCCTTTACAAAAATCTGCGGCTGTTTATCTCTGTTTTTTCTTCCTTTTTTATCATCTTTATTTTCCTCTTGGTGCTGGGGATCTGGGGATCAAATCCGGGCCTTGGATATGCTGGGAAAGTTCTCTGCCAGTCTCTGAGTGGTACCCCTGTCTCTCTGCTTATTCTTAAAATATAATTTCAGCTTCATTGTCCTGGACATACATAATACTTGATATCGATCGGAATGACATTAAAACAAAATTAGTTTGAAAGTAATAATTACTTTATACAACTTAGTCTTAATTTTCAGTAGTATGGTATGAATCTTCATTTCTTCACGTCTTATTTCCACCAGTCAGGATTTAAATCTTCTTCATGCATGCCCTGCATACTTATTATTATTTATTCTCCAATATTTTAAAGTATGTTGTTGCTGGAGATTTATCTCAGTGGTTAGAGCGCTTGCCTAGCAAGCACAAGGCCCTGAGTTCGATCCCTGGCACCGAAAATAAATAAATAAATAAAATATGTTGATACTGGGAAAGGTATCTTTTTTTCTGTCTGTTTTTATTATTTTAATTTTTATTCTACTTGAGAGATTTTGAAATGGGCAAACTAGATTATTAAATGTCCTTGCTAGTGACATCTTCCAAGTTGTTTTAAATCATCTTTGCTCTATTCCATTACTCTGTAATTCATAGAAAACATAAGGAACAAATGTGTATATAAACATACATCTACACACACATCTGAGAGAGGGCAGGGACCACTCTGCCCTGCGAACAGACCAGTTTCGCATCATTTGTGAATTTATCACAGCATCTCCTGTTATCTGTACTATATGGTATACCGAATCACCCAGCTGTAACTGATTCACTAATTAATGAATTAAACAAAATTGTTGGCATTTATTTCATATTCACAGGTTATTTATAATTTTGTCTTACTTTTAAATAATTCTTAAACAAAAGTATGGCAATACACACCAATTTAGTTAAGTGTTACTGAATGCCAAGTAACAAAAATAGGAAACACCTCAAGCAATTCTTTGTGTGTAATCTCAGTCTCTCAAAGCTGGTACTCCTGATTTTGCTACTAAATTCTGACCTTTGTAATACCTTACATTATTAGGTCTCCACACCAGTTCACAAACTGATACCATCTCTGCCCAGGCCATCTGTCTTCTCTGTCTGCTATTGTCTCCCTTTTTTACTCTCTCTCTCTGTTCTTTCTAAGTTTACTACTCCAGACTTAACAGTTTATCATTGCACTTTTATTTGTTTATAATTATTTTACAATTGCTTAGTTTGGGTCTTGTTATTGTTTTACATCCCCTGCTTAGATTGTAAGCCAGGTAAGGACCATGGAAATTCTGGAAATCAGAGATGGACAAGAATCAGCCCTTGCTATTAGCAAGTCTCCTCTCTAGTGGAAAACAGGCATATAAACATCCCTATGAACAGCATATTTTAAATGTTTAGGATCTACAAGTTTCTTTTAGACCCCAATTATTGTTACCAATAAAAGAAATGGAAGTCACTTGTAGTGAAACCAAGTTTTATCTACATTATGGTAAGCACTAGAAAAAAAAAATTCAAGCACCCATTGTAAGTTAACTTACACATTGGTAAGATACTGAGATCCAGAAATCCTTAGTGATGTATTATAATCACATTAAAGAAAACTATGAGACATGAGTAACACATTTTTAAAAAATAGATACACCAGTAGAAGGTAGCTTTTGCTAGAGACCAAATGAAAGAGGTAAATAATAAATGCTCTTGAGTTGAGGAGACAAGGAGACCACTCTGGCACATAAAATTTGCTTCAAAGAGTAAACAGTTCTTGACTTGGAACCTCTGTGATTAGAATTAAATATGTGCACAGAGGGGCAGGAGCATTTTAGAGAGCATGGCGGTATGTTTAGTCCACGGTGAATGGACGGTTTGTCTATGGCCCACGCAGACACATGAAGGGAGCTCTGTTTGGAGGCCACATCCAGGCCCACTGAGTCACAGAATTTCCCTTCACTTGTGTAACTGCCTCGTCCAGTCCTGTGCCTCCCTAAGCTGGTGAAGGTATAACACTTACTCTACTGAAGTTACACCAGACAGCTGGTATCAAAAATAGCTCATGCTCCCTGTGAGCATTCCCCGGGGGGCCTTTTCAATCTCAAATTATATTTGCTATGAGGAAAGCTCGCAGTGAATCACAATGAAGAAGGGAAATGCACCAATGCATAAAAATAGCATTGACTGCCTTCCAGTTCTACACAGCTGGGGAGGATCTGGGGTTACGGAGGACTGTTCGATGGACCCTGTGGGCACAGGTTAGTCCATGTCCATTAGCTGTACACTGCAAATCACCATTTTCATAACAAATTTTTAGGTCATTTTTCTCATTGCCGCAATGTGAGGGTTAGTAGGCCAGGGGCTCCCCTCCCCGTTTATGGGTGATTCCTTACTCCTGGATTTCAGCTTCTAGCAGGGAAAGCGGCGGAAGGCAAAAAAGCTGGCTTTGTTGTTTCTTCTTGCCTCAGGGGCCAAGAATATCAATTTAATCCAATTAAAATTGTACTCAACCAAAATAGGGCACAGATTTCTGACTTGCAACAAAATGCTTCAATCAAGTTAATTTAAAGCTTTTCTAAATGTCTTGAGTGCCCTGGGTGCTACAAGCCTGCTCTTCCCCAGTACGCTTCACTCTTTGCCCAGTTGCCAAATCAGAGCACTGAGAAACAGTCTTCATTCTTCCCTCCTGTTTTTGTCCCCAGTTTTGCCACACACACACCTGGTCGTAGCATCCTGCAGATGCTACCTGATCAGTCTCTCTGGCCTCTGACTTTTTCTCAATAACTTCTAGCCAGTTTCCCTGCCTCTGGTCTTTCTCCTGAATTTTTCACTCTGCTTAATTGCTGGAATGGTCTCCAACACTTCTATTTGTTCCTCTTTCTTCTCTCCCATACTCCCAGCTCCTGGCGGAAGTCATATTTTTTTAGCATTGATTCCAGCACCTCGAACACATGTATTAATTTTGAACAAATAGAAAATGTTTTCCTCAAAATTATCACTGTTTAGTCCATTTGTATCCCAAACTCTTCTTTTGAATTCCATCCCAATCAACCATCTAAACAAAACAAGGACAAAATATCATCAGTGCATTCAGGAGAGATGGCCACAGAAATACGTTAAAGTGCTCCTGAGTTTTTACGCTTGATCTTAGCCAAAAGGCTGAGAAGCAATTCCTCCTGAGTTTTTAATGTCCCAAGAAACAAACGAAGATATCAAAACAATCAAATTCTGTCTGTACTGAAATTAAGAAAGATCTACAACTCATACTCTCATGTCAAATAAAATAAGTTAGCAAAATCAAGGTTATTTTTCACATCTTTTCATTAGCGTGCATCAGTTACATAGAGGAACGGGTTTCACTTTGACTGATTTGTACATCCACATATTTAAATCATTTTCACTCCCATCATACTCCTTTCTCCACCTTTCCCCAGTTTCACACTTTTCATGGATTTCAGTACATACAATGTATTTTGATCATGTTAAAAAATATTCTAGCCAAAGCAGAAGTTAATAACAAAAATAAAACACCTTTGAATTGGTGGGGCCCAATGCAATATCTTCGGAATTAAATAGGGAAAATGTCCATACCTCAATAGTACAGAATAAGAGAATGTAGGCAAGGTGGTGGAGAGCAGAGTCATCCCCATGTGGACTCTGGAAACCAGAGTGGCCCATCGCTCAGGGAGAACACAGTTAAGCTGTGTGAGCAGAGAGTACTTCCACAGCAGGGTGCAGAGGAAGATGGTGAGACAGGCAGACAGTGTGTGCTGAAAGTGCAGGCCACGGACACTAGTGCAGGCATAAACAAGTAAATACCTGGAGCTTTTGAAGGTCATTTGTACCTGGGCTTTTTTCTGCAGATGGAGAAGTAGATCTCACCCTGGAAAGCACCTCCCATGGCGTAGCGTGAGCCCCAGGCTTGGGACAGAGCCTGCCCAAAGAAACTCAGAACTTCCTGAAAGAAAAAGAAGAACATGTCCCACAAATCAAGACAGTTGGAAGATGTAATTATTTCATCAGTGGTTACTACTAGATCAAATAGAGAGAAAGGTACATTGCAAATCCCTTTGATGCCAAATGACAGTAATACTGTTGAGTAATACTACTAGAGTAATTCTCAAAATCTATGTTGCTTCCAAATACTGAGAGTTCATCTAAAAGATAGCAGCTAAACCCAATGAGACCTGTGTGATCAGAATTTATGGGTGTGTGACCTGGATATGATGATGTTCATCATGAGAGAGTCACTGATCTAATAAAAACACTTCCCGACATAAATCACACAAGAAGAATCCACTTCATAATCAGTATCCAGAGAAAGAAAATCAATCCTAAGTAAAACAAGGCCAAATAAATCCTCACAAAAGATCTCAATGGAAAATAAAGTTATTGAGTGTGATATTATTTTACCAAAAACAAATATAAATCTAGAAATAACAAACTTAAGAATCTCATCAACTTAAAAAAAAAACAAAGACAGACTTTTTAAAAAAATTAAAATATCTCTTTTGAATATTTCTTGGACCAGTGATGGAATCAATATCACAATCTAAATTCTATACAGTTCCACTGAGATATAATTCTCATGATTTACGCTTCATTAATTGAAAGGATACAATGAAATGTCTTTCAGTGAAATTACAAGATGATGCAGCCATCATTGCGATCTAATTTTAAGATACATTCATCTCCTCTAATAGAAATGCATAATGTAATTACCAATAGCTGCCACTTTTTTCCCATGTCTCATTTTACCTCTCCTTGCTCCCAGCTATTAGTAACCTATTTCCTGTCTCCATAGCTATACCTATTCTGGTCATTTTAATGCAAATGGAATGCTACAGCAGATAGTCTCTTGTGACTACATTCTTTATTTTGGAGTAACGTTTCTAGCATCCATCCATGTAGTAGGATTTATCATTAATTTCTTTCTTATTACTGAATAATATTCCATGGTACGAGCATACACATTTTGCTTAAGGCACATTCAAATTGTTCATTAAAGTAGCTACAATTTAGTAAACTTATGTTCTTCGTACTTTGAGTATCCTGAAATATCTCTGAGATTTCATTTAATGTTAAGTTTTTGCCAGCCTCTGCAGCAGCAGTACTCTTTTACTAGAGTCACTTTTGTCTTTATGTTAATAAGTGTGTCTTCGCTAACTTCCTCTGATTGCATAGCTGAAATCTCTGGAATGGCAGAATTTCAACATTCCCTTGGAATTTTCCTTTTATAAATCCATTTATGTTTGCACTGAATTCCATTTACAGTTTCTCTGCTATAATTTCATCTTTGTTGCCAGTTACCTGTGTGATTATCTATGTATTTAAATCACATGCATTTATTACTGGGACATGAGAAAGTAAAGACACAACCCAGTATGCTGGCGTGGACACTGGGCAACAGGCGCACAGTGGTTTTGAAATCAGTGTGTGATCAGTCATGGATCACAACGTACACCTGCTGTCAGTGATTTGGGGACTGAATATCTAACAGTGGGGTCTGTGCTTGATGCAACCATAGCCATTTATAGCATGATCGCTGAAACTCAAAAACCTGTCTAATTAGATTAAGAAAAATAAGAGCGAACTTTTCTGCCTTTCACCAGGTGAAAACTACTTTATAATAACGCTCATTGAGTCTTCCACACATGCAAGTAAATCTTAAAACATAATAAAAAGATGAATACTATAGACTACAGATTTCTTAATGATTCAGTGCCAGGTACTAATGAAATAGTATTCTGACAGCTAATGTGTTATCGTGCTTTTTAAGGACCTTTAAATTATGAAACACAAGAGCTTTGTAAAGTGCCTTCCAGCTGAGACATGATTTCTCTGCCACTTTATTTCTTCGGGATAATCATTTTTGTCAAGGCCATAAATAAAATTAGTTCTAAGATGAAAGATCAAGTGGACAAGATTCACTGCTCTTGGGACTTTGCTTTCCTCTAGACGGCCAACCAGAATCCACTCCTCATGTGCTTTGGCAACCATGGCCTCTGGAATTGCCAAGTGCTCAATAATTACATCTAAGAACAAAGGTACGGATCTCTGCACACCATCGATAATGTCTGCAAAATTATCTTTGTCAGAATTTGATTTTACATCCCATCTGTATCTTTGAGGATAACTTCTTTAAGGTGAAATCTATTGCTGCATTTGCCCTGGATCCTGCTCCACGTCCCTCTGAAGGGCAAATCATCCATCCTCATTCCACGGGGACAAAATGTTTTCGGAGAAATTTCATCAGCCTAATGGAAACCACCATCACAGCACCAGTAATCTTTCTTCCCAAGAAACCACTGAATAAAGCCACCGTGCTTATAAATCCCAATTGTGATAAAAGTGACGCAGTATTGGATTATCAGTCCACTTCAGTGACCTACAGTCACAAGCTCCATTTTGAGTGGTCTGCTAAAATTAAATCAAACAAAATAAAAGTATTTTGTTGCTAGGAAAAAAAAAATAACACATTAGCCAGTTCACACATTCGGAGGAAACATTTTATTGAAGAAAGTGTTTATCATCCATTGGTAGGAAGGTGTGGGGCTATTAATTCACTCCACAAATCTTTTAAATGCCTATATGTGAAACCCTGAGAGGCTAATATCAGAATTGGAAATGAAAATGGGAAACTGAAACAATTAATCCTGAAAAAGGTGTCCAATTTGGTTGTTAATCATTTTTATCAATAGTTAGGTCAGTTATTGCAAAAGTTTTGCAAATGTGAGGGCAGAGCAGGCCTTGGACATTAACTGAATAAATGCGTTCCATTCCATAGGACTCCTATTTCATAATGTATACACGTCTCACTGAGAGTAGAAAAAAGACACGAACTGCTTCAGGAGTATACGTATTAATTTCTTTCCTCCATACAATTTCTGATTCATTGGTTATCAAGATTACAATTACTTTGATCGGAGGAATTTGTGATATACATTGGATTATTAAAAAGCCTTCAATTTTCAAAGTAGTAAGGCTCATTGGCACAAAACCTTTAGAACTGAATGTCTTTGTGGAGAAGGTGGTGTAAAGACCGAGCTTGACCCATGCTTGGAGAGGACAAAACTAACATCAGAACATGGTTTCAGAAATAAGCAATTTGAGCAAAAAGAAAGTTGGAGGCATCAAAATACCTGACTTCCAAATATACCGTAAAGCTATCGTATTCAAACTATAATGATACTAGAATAAAAATAGACATATAAACCCATGAAACAGAATACACGGCCTAAAAATAAGTTGATGCATTTATAGTCCATTTATCTTAGACCACGATGGCAGGAAAACAAATTGGGAAAGAAAATTCTCTCCAACAAATGGCACCGAGAAAACGACTTATCCATATGTAGAAAGATGTAGAAGAAATCTTTCCTACTAATTTTTTTTCTGTTGAATTCCTGGTGACCCTCCAGTTGCCTGCCTCCTCCTGCCACATTGGTCAGCAGACCCCAGGTGACCACTTGGTCTGTCCAGATACCCCAACCTGAGGCAACCTGGTTACCCTGCCTCACTCTTGTTCTTTATAATTTAGATTATATGTGCTGTAATTTTTCTGGAAAGGGACATCAAGTTCCCTCAAATATGTGTCATCAGAAAGTTACTCTTTGTGTCTTTATTTTTAGAAGATCCATGTTAGGTGAAAGTTACACCATTTTAGCCCAGATACATAGAGCCTCTCTTCATGTTAGATCACATTTATTATTGAGAAGCCAAAGAGGTCCTCAGATGGAAGCCAGTCCTTATTCTAGCTTCTTCCTTGATACAGGTGCTCGTTTATATAGCTTTAAACAAATCAAAGACAATAAATAAAAGTTTACAAGAGGGTCTGATTTTTTCAAATTATCCAAGTTTGTTTGTTTTTGTTCTTTTGTTTTTTGTGTTTTGCTTTTCAAGTTGTTTTTCTTTTCTTTTTTTTTTTTTGCGTGTGTGTGTTTTGTTTTGATTTTTTGCTAAAACATGATAGCTTACCAATGTCATAGTATTGTTCTGGTAACTTCTCCCCTTTTCGTTATTAAGGTAATCATCCTTACCTCCTTCACTGGCCATAGATCTGATTACTTCATTATGAACAAAGACAAACAATCCCTCTAAAAGTACTGGTGAAAGCCAAGATCATATTATTAACCAGCAACTACAAAAAGTGTTTTCTATTTGTCAAAAAAGTGTAATAAAAGTTTTGAGTGGGGCATGGAGCAGACACTAATTGGGTTTTGTGTCATCTGGATTAGAGGATACATTTATAAGCTTCTGAGAGTTAGTTT
Organism: Hystrix cristata; assembly: GCA_004026905.1. Classification (NCBI taxonomy): domain Eukaryota; kingdom Metazoa; phylum Chordata; class Mammalia; order Rodentia; family Hystricidae; genus Hystrix; species Hystrix cristata. The sequence goes on from PVJO010005928.1 coordinate 30,882, forward strand.
CCTTTCTGTAAAACAAGAATAATTGATTTTTACCTTGAAATGTGATTGTAAAAGTAAGTTACAACCAATATCAGACATTGAAGACGTGAAGGCAGATCTTGAGCCGGTCTTCGTGGTCTGCAGGGCCCAAATATGTTTTCACACACATTCCGGTGCTTATCTGGGGAAAAGGCAGGAAAAGTCATCATCATAACTAGCTTTAAAAATAAAGAAAATGTTCTGAGGGTTGCCCTAGCCCTGTCCCCAGTCTCCTGTCTTATCTACTCTGGCGATGCTGATCTGAATACAGCCCAGAGCTGTTGCCTGCTGTTATTTTGGGAACCGAGCTGTCCCAAAGGGCCTGGAATTTCACATGAGTATGTCATTGAACTTCTAATGAAAGTCATTTGGAAAAATTCCACTTGATATTTAAAGAGAAATCATTCGATGCAGATATTAATGACCCTTGTGAAAACACTGGTTTCCTTTTCACTGGCTTCACTCTTTGAAGCCCCACAAACTGAAATAGAAAAGGAGGCCATCGCATCTGATAAGGTGACATTTGCATTCGTCAGCCTTTCAGCTGGAGTTTAACATGTCAGAAATGGAAATTTATTTCCTCAAGCAACCCTGAGTGGTATTTAATAGTCTTCCATTTAAATTTAGTTCAATAAGTATCCAGAAGATATATGCATCGATGGCAGGAAAGAAGCCTTGATTTATAGTGATTTATATGTGCAGCTCATAAGCAAACACCTGGAAAGCTAAGTGTGCTTTGATTGTAATTTGGGAAGAGGACTTCATCTATTTTTGAGTTTTTTCACCTTAAAATTCTGAACATCTGTGTAACTGAATGTTACTGGTTCTTAAAAGGAAAATGAATGAAATTTCCAAAGCGAATGTAAAGTAACTCAACAGGCCTGAGTTAAGTCACTCAGTTATTTCAGATTTTCATTTTGTTTCCCTGCCCATATTCTGTGACTAATTCTCTAAAGTGAGCAGAATCTTTCTTAGCATTATTGCTCTATGTGGCTGCTTATCTTGGTCACTGTTACCTTTTTTCTACTCCAAATCTCAACCCTCATGTCTCCCAGTACCGATGTTATCAGCACGTCTAGCCTTGTGATTTACGCCTAAACAACAATGAAAGTGATTGTTCTTTGCAGACACTTGTTGCTATTCTGTCTAGGTCCAGAGACGCCTTCCTGTTGTGTGTTTGTGTTGTTATTGTTGTCCTGAAAAATGAATCCAGTTCCTGCTGTACTGCTCTTACAAAGCCACCTGATGAAGAGAAATATTGTGTTGTTGTTCACTCTTCATCATTTGATAAAAAAAAAATACTGAGAAATATTTATTTTAAAGGGGATAGTGGGAAAGAGAGTTATTTTCCTCCTTTGGCTTCCTATCTAGATTTAGAAGAAAAGTATCTAATTTATCCAAAACAGCATCATTCTGTAGTTAGACTTCTCAAGTTCAATAGAGAGTTATAGGCTCCATCCCATTCTGAGGATAATTTTAATGGTGAAATTTATCTCTGTGTTAGTTGGTAATACGAACCTAAGATCCTGATATGTGTAACTGCAGGATAAGGCAGAAAATAATTTTGAAAAGAAAGACACTGTTACGGCTTGTATCTAGACGTTTCCTCAAAGCCTCAAGTGGTCACAGGTGGGGCTTTTCAGAGGTGGCTGGATCTAGGGTGTGTGATGGGGGATCAAACCTGGATAAAATATAAGAGACAGAAAGACGGCTGCTGTTGGCAGTGTTTGTTGCTTGTTGCTTGCTCCCTTCTGCCTGCCTGCTCTGCGATGCCCCTCTGCCATGCCACCCTGCCATGGACCCAGCCAACTATGAACTGAAACTTCTACAAACTGTGAGCTACAGTAAACATTTTCTCCTTTGATTGTTGGGTATTTTGTCCCAGCAATGGGAAAAATAACCAAGACAAACACCTGCGTAGACACCTACATCCTCCTTCTACCAGCTGACAGGGCCTTAAAACAATGAGCCCTGTGGTTGTGAGCACATCTCACACCTCGACTATGGTTTCTAAGACCACGGGCAATAAAAGGAGCCAGGGCTTCTGAGAGAATGGCTGGCCTGAGGCTGGACCATGAATGCCCAGAAGGAGTGGAGAGCATACAACAGTGCCAGAGAATAAAGAAATGCCCTAGAAAATGAAGCTATAGACAATAGTAATGTATTTTTAGTGATAAAAGGAAAAAAACATTGCATATATCTCCTACAGCCTTCGTCTTTATATACCACAGTAGCAGGTCCATGATTCACAGCATGTCAACTGCAGATTTCTCTGGATGAATTGTGATTCTTTTCTGGATAAAGTATAAAGCCCCCTTTCAAACTGGGATCAGCCAAACTTGGAATTTCTAGGCTCATATAAATTAAGGGAAAAATCTCATTTCAGTTTTATTGAGTCTAAAATTACAGAAGAGGAAGGGTTCCAATCACTCTGTTTTTCAACAAGATCCCTTCCCCATGCCCTAACTGAGTCATTATCTTAGTTTGTTTTGTGCCTCTGCAACGAGATGCACCAGACTGGATAACTGATAAAGAAATTTATTTCCCACAGATCTGGAGCCTGGGGAGTCTAAGATCAGGGAGTAAGCCTCCACTCCAGGCATCCTTGCTCTGTCCTTCCATGGAGAAAAGAAGAAGGGGAAGAAAGGGTGACCTGCATGTCCACAAACCCTTTCAATAGCAGCCTTAACCACTCCTGATAGTGAGACCCTCATGGCCTAAGCATCTCCCCAAGGCGCCATCTCCCAACACCAAATTATTTCTTGGTCCATGAGCTGCAGGATGGATCTCGGGTCAGCAGACATGAAGCAACATTAATCTCATTGCACAGCTCCATGAGAGCTCCAGGGTGACCAGGTGCACCAAAAGAAACCTTTCTTCTGAGCAGTACGTTTTAACAATGGGTGTGCAACACCCAGTAAATGGTGTTGTGAATAAATGAGCTCTCATCCAGGCCTTGTAGCCTGCAAGTGCACAGGCCGTGTAGATCTGGAACAATTTTTCAGCATCCCAGGATTTTCAACACGGTAAGCAAGCACTGGCTTCCACTTGTGCATTCACCCCTGGCGAGAGAGCCAGCCTATCCTTTGAGGCTTTGAACCAGGCAATGACTTCTCTCAGGCTATTGAAGTCCCAGATGCGTCTCCTTCCAGTACAAGCTGCCTTGTGTACATTGAGAGTTTGTTGCTCAGGCCCCACCTGTCAGTGACCTCAGCAAGATCTTGTAAAGAAATCAAAAACAACCCTGCCTCTAATACACAGATGGATACGCTCTCACCAGGAACACTATGAAAAGCTGAACACTATCATCTCAATTTTATAGATGAGGGACACAGCGAGGTAAAGTGACTGTCCTGGGTTTCACAGCTTAGGACTAAATGAACAGAGGGGGCAGGTGTAGAAGGTGAGCGCAGACCCTCTGCTCTCTACATTGCATCAGGAGGTGAAAGCAGAGCAGAGACAGAGACCTAGCCTGGCCCCAGGCTCTCTCTTTCCTACAACACAGCACCTTCACTGCTGGACAGAATTACAGGATTTGATATATTTCCAGAAAGCTTTCTAATAGTGATATAAAATTCCTTTGAAATTTTATTTTACTGACATGGCACTCAGCTGTTTATTCTTTCATTACCTGTTCAATTTTTAATTTCAAAATATTTTTAATGTACATAGTGTGTTTGTCTTAAGTTTATCTACTTCTAAAAAAAAATCTTTAACTTCCTGGTAGCTATTAGTTCTTGAAACTCATAACGAATTTCATGGTAACTGATGATGATTACACAAATGTATGGTTATAACCCTGTGTGGGGAATAAGATGCAGAGAGAAATGAAAACTAAAAATTATTAAAAAAATAATCTATGTGACTATTATTAGTAATGAGCACTAAGGCAAGAGGAAACGATGCAAGTAGAGATATATACTAAAAATAAATGTCTCATTTAAATCTTTTGAGGGGCATCAATAGATGTTTAACAAAATAAAATGCTATAAAAGCATCAGAGGAGTTTTCCCTGTATATTTACCTCACTTTCATAAAGAAAGCAATATTCAGGGAGCATATTAATCCCACAGATGCTCCTCCATAATACAATAATAGAAATTTAGAAATTACATCTCCGATAATTGAAGATGGATATGTATAGGAAACTGTAGAGGACAGTATCAAATTACATTGGTGATGTTTTTATAGGTTCCAATAGATTTAAAAATGCTGTTAAGGCAGTAGTCATAGAGCTAAATGAAGTGATACTGAGAGTTTGTTATGTATATCTTATGACTAGGAGATAAGATATGGGAGAGAATGTGAGAGAATGACAAAATAGCCCAAATCCTGAGATGGTGGTCGGAATAATAAAAGGGGGAGGGAATGAGAAATGAGTATTCGTCCAGTCTTCAATATCTGTGATCCTAAAGGAGGAAGTCATTCTTGGGCAGCACTGCCCAGGTCTCTCCTATATGTTGAATGCTCACCTCCCTTGGGGTGCCTCCTGATAGCATTCGTCTAATTCTTCCTGGCCTGGTAATAATCTACTTGTCACATCCCCAGTTGCTAATATAAGAGGACACTGAGGAGTTGCTGTGTGCTAAACACTTGATGGTATTTTTGACATTCTCAAAACAATTGTGGGAAATATACTTGTATCAACATCCTTGTTTTTAAAGACAAGGAAACTAAGGAGCACTATACTCAAGAGACTTGTCCAGGCTGCCTGCTGAGTTTTTAGAGGTAGAATTTTAACTTAAATACATGTAATCGAATACATCCTTGTGCCTTCCTGAAGTCAGGACTTTGTTCCCTTGTTTCAGCACAGAACTCTACCGCCACAGTGTCTGGGGCACTCTCAATGGGTTTTATTTAAGTGAAACAAAGTCGGTGAGATATTATAATACCTTTTAAGTACAGCTGGACTAGAAACCATGAGCTTTGGGTTCTAATCACTGACTGAATTACTCTTGAGTTTGCCCTCCCCGCCTGATTTCATGCTGTATTTCATTGACTGTAAAGTTGTGATTCAAGGATTGTTCAGAGTGAGCGTGCAGATTCCCAAGCCTGCACTCAGATCACCTTCACTGGTGACACCTGCCACCTTCGGCCTGACACAAGTCCACCGGGAGCCATCACTTAGTCGCTGAGCAGTGGTTTTACCCTCATGTGGTACAAGCACCCCACTTGGTATACCTATTCGGTACAGAGTAGTAGCCAAAGAAAACTTCCCGCAAGAGTGTTAAGAGGAAATCAAAGCTTTTCAACCCAAAGTTAGGGACCCAAATGAGATCAAGACAGGCGTCACTCCTTACTCACAGCTTTGCTTTCTGTAAGTTCAGTTACCCATAGTCAACCACAACCTAAAAACATTAAATGGAATATTCTAGAAATATGCCATTCATAGTTTTAAGTCACACATTCTGAGTAGCATGATGAAATCTTGCACTACGCTGCCCTTCCCATCCGAGACTCACTCTCCATGCTCTGCGTGCCCACATCTCCCACCTCTTGTCACCTCTCAGCTTTGAAGTCAGCTCCACAGCTTTGCAAGTCTTGTGCCCAAGTCACCCTTCAGTTACGTCATTGTGGCCCCGGGGTGCAAGAGTCCTGATGACGGTTACTCAGCCTGCAAAGAGAAGCTGTAAATCCTTCCCGTAAGTGAAAAGGTGAAAGTTCTTGACTTGTAAGGAAAGAACAAAGGCAAGCTGAGGTCACTAGTACAAAAAAAGCTTTCTCCATGAAATTATAAAGAAAAAAGAAATGGGTGCTAGTTCTGTTGAATCTCAACAGTTACCATCATGGTGTGTGGTAAGTGCTTAGTAAGGAGGAAAGAGCATTAGATATCTGTAGAGAAAAAACATAGTGTGCAGGGCTTGGCATTATCTGCCGTTTTAGTCATCTACTGTGGATCTTGATACCTATCTCTTGTGGACAAGAGGGACCCACTGTAATTCACTTCTTTATATGAGCCAATCCTTGCCACGCATTTTAAACTCATTGGTATGTTAAATTAGCCGGTGTTTTAATGAAATTGTCACAAAGGTATTTACTATGCTGTGAATGTCCTCCAAGTACCAGTGGATCATTTTTGTTCCTTTCCCTGACACACTGAGCTGCTTTTTGACTTCCAATGCCGAGTTTTCTAGCTCAGGAACTAGTCGGGGCTGGGACGCTCCTTTCTCTGAGAGCATTGAAGGCATGAGTTGAGAACACCATAAACCACTTAAAACCCTAAATTGCTTTCGAGGACACTCAGAAGTTGAATCTGCACACATCTTAGTGCAGCGTGAAGAGCATGCCCCCTACAGCATCTCTTTCCTCGCCTCTCCCATCCCTGCCTCAACCTGGACTCCACCTAGAGTAAATAATTAATTTTACAATCCATTTTAGGAGATACAGCTGGAGAGATTTAGCCACTATATTAAAATGCATTTTTCTTAAAAGTTTTATATTTTCTCCACAGCCTGAGCTTCACATGCTTGGATGTGATGTGAACAATGGAAATAAATGAATTGAAAAATGGAAGTGTTAACATTTTAGGTTCAATCAATCAGGAAAGTATTTTCCCCATACTAAACAGAAACTTTATGTGTGAATTTCTGGGCAAATGCTGGCAACCTTGGCCCAGTTACGTTGAAGTTAAATGGCTTTAGATTTTAGGATCTGAAACCACCTCCAGATGATATTTTGAAGATGGTTAGAGGTTGTCCAGTTTCCTTGCTTGGGGAGATTAGTCCCTGAGGACAGAACTCTCGTTTATTTCTCCCTCCTTTCCCTTTGGGTTGGTGGGAGCTACTCCTGAGCCACTGAGAGTTTTAGGAAACTCGGTTGCCTGAATCTATCAAGATACCAGTTTTGTTTGATTGCCAGGAAGTATGTTATCTTTGGCTATTGACTCAGTTTCCACTGTGGTACATTCTAGTTTTAATCCTCTTCCTCCAGAACCAGTATGACATACAATGTTGATGTTGCCATTGTCAAGTTACCATAGTCTTATTTCAGAAGATTTGCTCCCTTCATATCCGGGAAAGATCACTGCCATGGACAAGTAAACTTACATATAAAAATGCATTAAAATGAGTTATGTGGGCTGTTTTGATCCTTGACTCACAAATATGAAGTTACAGTGAGAAATATAAATGAAGGAAGCAAGCGCTGGTGAAAGAGTCCGTGCCAATCTGGATTGTTTATGCTCTGTCTGCCTGGATTCAAAATAAACAACTGAGCCATTTAGGCAAAACTCTGTTGTGCATAAATTGAGAGCTACAGCCCATATTTGCAGTCCCCTGGGAAGGATTGAGTGGACTCTTCTTTTCTGTGGTGTGGTAGACATAATATGGTCAACTTGCGTCAGAACGCCCAGCTGGACTGAGTTGGTGTGATACTGGGTATACAAGATCCACCTGAGGGTTGTTGCTGATGCAACATAAGGCAGAGTGGGAGCTGTAGCTAGTCGGCGGGCTGTTTCCCAGGAGAAGCTCTGCTGCAGCTGGTTCTTCCGAAAGGAACTTGGCTGTCCTCGTCGAGGAAGGAGCTCAGGGCCTTGCTGTCATCGAGGATGCCTGCTGTTGCTTCAGAGGAGCTCTGGTTGTCATCTCTGCTGTGAGCATCGTATCCTGGTTCCAGGAAAGATCCTTTCGGCCATCATGTGTAGACACGGACGTACATGGGACAGTGCTGTGGGCTCCCAGCCCTCAATTGGATCTTTTGGGTCTCCAGTGCCTAGATGGGCATTCGGCACCTTCTGCACTTGGCTTCTGGGTGAATATTGTAATATTGTAAATGTCCTCTATTAAATCTGTTCTCTTAAAACCATTGGTTCTCTGAAAACCTAACTAACACATGTGGCTTCTCCATTTCTCAGAGCCAGGGAATTCTGCTTGAGGACTAATAGCCTGGACCGGCCCCACTGAGGACTTCCTTCACAGCTCTGGACACTGATGGAGAAAGCCCATAGCTGTGCAGAATGCAGAAGTTCAAAAAGGTAACAGGCAGGTGAGACCTATCAAGATTAATTTGCTATGTTCAAATTATTTCAGTGCAAATCAAAGCCTTTCTGTCTCTGTAATAAGAGAATATAATTTTCAATCAACAATATTACTTGCTTTTCAATACCAATTCAGGCTGACTCCAGTCATCTCCTAGACACTTGATTAAAGGTTAGGATTTGACAGATATTAGAATTGTTTCTCTCTTGTATAAACCCAGTCTAATTGTAAACCCAGCCTTTATAAAATTATGGTGCCTTAAAACTGTAAGGATTTCAACTAAACACACAGCTGTACTATCATTTTATATGTGAAAACATTGTCCAGGTAGTTAGAAGAATTCCTTAAAGACAAAAAGAGTTCCTTAAAGTTGTTTGAGGAAAAAAGGATCACAATGTACATCACAATATGCCAATAATGGACATTTTGAGAAAGAAATTGTTTAAAAAGTTCTTATTTAGGATAGTTACTGTGGTGGTTAATTAATTGTCAACGTGAATGGGAATGTCCAGCTGAATTGAGTCATTGAGGTTCTGGGCATGGAAGACCCACTTTAAGGAGGACTGTTGTCCAAACAGCATAAAAGGAGAAGGGGAGGGGAGGGTTTCTGTGTAGTCTTGGTTCTCTTCAGAGGAACTCTGGTCTTTACTTTCATCTGAGAGTTGTCTCCTGGCTCCAGGGCAGATCCCTCAGCCTTCTGGCACAGATCCTTCTGGCTTTTGGTGCAGGCTCTCTAGCCTTCAGCCCCAGCCCCTGGGCTTTCCGGCAGACCCTTGAGTCCTCCATTGCAGATTCCTCGGCCTCATGGTACAGACTGCTAAGGGACATTGCCGTGGGCTTCAGTTCTTCGGCTGGACTCATTAGGGACATTGCTATGGAATGCAGGCCCTCATCTGGATTCTTCGGATCTCCAGAGTGCAGACAGATCTCTTGCCCTGTTCTATATTTGACTCTGTGAGCAAATGTTGTCAATCAATCTTATAAATTTCTGTGTCTTACATTATACCTGTTTCCTCTTGGAATCATTGACCAATACAGATACAAAAGTTAGCTAGGAATAAATTTAGCTAAGAAATTCAATGACCTTTACAAGAAAATTACAAAACACCAATAAAAGAAATTGAAGGTGATGAAAGAAACTGAAGGTGACATTTTCATAGACTGAAATAATTAATATTGTTAAAGAGTCCATCCATACTACTCAAAGTGATCTACAGACTGAATGCAGCTGTCAGTAACATGGTGATGGCATTCTTCACAGACCCAGAAAACATAACCCCAAATTTGATAAGAAGCTCAAAAGGCCCAGAATAGGTAAAGCAAACTTGAACAACAAGAACCAAACAGGAGTCATCACAATATCTCATTTTAAGACATGTGACAGAGCTGTAGTCATCAAAACAGCATGGTATTGGCATAAAAATAGACACAGAGATGATGGAGCAGAATACAGATACCAGAAATAAATCCATTCATTTACAAACAATTGATTTTTGACAAAGGTGTCAAAACCTACACTGGAATAATTGTTGCTAGAAAGACTGCATATGCACAGGCGAACGACTGAAATTTGACCCCTAACCCTCACCCTACGCAAAAAGCTACTCAAATGAATCAAACACTTATACTTACTGAGACTATGAAACCACCAGAAGAAAACTCAGGAGAAACATTTCAGGACACCAGCATAGGCAATAATTTTGTCCCTAAAATCCCATAACCACAAACAATGAAGCCAAAATAGACAAACTGAATTACATCAAACTAAAAAGCATATGCAACTAGAAATGGAGAAGGGGGAAAAGAAGGAAGGGAAAAAGAACAGAAAATGAGAAATGGAAAAATGTAAATAAACCTTTTGTAAACAAGGAAGGGTGAGGGAACAGAAGGGAAGGGTGGGGAGGAGGGAGGGAACCAAGATACATCATGTACAGGTACAAAATAACCTTGATGAATGTGATCATTATGTATACAATGTACCAATACATGCTCTTGGTAAAAAAAAAAATTATATGATACTAAAAAGCATATGCATAGCAGAGGAAATGATCAACAGAGAGAAGAGACAGTGTGCAGAATGGGAAAGAATATTTGATTCTATTCATCTGAGAAAGGATTAGTGTCTAGAATATCTAGAAAATATAAGGAATTTAAGAAAACAATATAAGCAATCTAATTTTAAAATTGACAACTGCTGAGTAGACATATCTCCAAACAAGAAATACAGAAGGTCAACAAGTATATTTAAAAAGTTCAATATCATTAGTCATCAGGAAAAGGCAGATCAAAACAACAGTGAGATATCATCTCACTCCAATTACAATGGCTACTAACAAAAAATAAAAAAGCATTTCTGGTGTTAAACACTATATAACAATGGCAGTAGTTAACAATAACCTATTATACATTTTATGAAGATCTAGGAGAAGGATTCAAAGGCCCTGAACACAACAAAATGAATGAAAGGGAAATGCTAATTATACTGAGGTGATCGGTGCATGGACACGTCACATGAACTCCATCTGTATGTACAATTAATACATGTCAATAATATATAAAATACCTGACCCTTGATAAATTTCAATTTAATAGATAAAAATCTCACAGCATAAAAATTCATTTAATCCTGGAAACTAGAAAAGGAGTTGGTTTTGAGTTACTGGAGCTGATTTGACAATCAAAATTAGTTGTGCCAATCTTTCTCAGAGTTTTTGGGGTCATAGCATCAGTTACATTGAATTTCATTAAACAAACAAGATTGAGCCCTTTCTTCTGTTGTCCCCGCCAGTGCATTAAATGTGACACTGTAGCACGAGAGAAGTGGACGCAGTCCTTCTCCTCATAGAGTTTATAACTAGAAGCAAAACTAAGAGACCAAATACATGTTGCCAAAACTCAAGTCTCAGGTTTGTTATACAGCAAAAACCTGATAATGATCGTTTGGTCTCTTTCGTCTTTTGTTAAAAGCATCAGGATTTTCCTAAGTTCAACAGTCAGCTCAGACCTTTTTTAACTTTCACCATTATTGGTTTGGAGCAGAAATGTACCACTTCCCAAATAACCACACATATAAAGTATGACTTAAAACACAAAATATTATTTCACTTTGTCAGGCAGCAGGCAGAAAATATACATCTACTGTAGTGGAGAGAGCTGGTCACCTTTGTTACTCAGTGTAAACACTCAAAAATTACAGGCCGTGGTTGGCACAGCAGACACACGTTCCCAGCTTGTAGGTAGACAGTGTTGTATACATGAAAGCCAAACTTTGAGCAGAGCAGGTCAGTCTATTATCAAAATTGGAAGAGAATAAGGTTCCGATAAAAGAAGTGCTGCGCCTGCCACCTGTAATCTGGGCCTCCAACAGTTTGGGGCCTCCTGAGCAGAAGCCAACTGCTTCTACAAAGCGAGAGCACGAGTGTGATGAACACCACGGGCCTCTGCTCTGCTGGCTGACTCCACAAACACTCGCTGCTGGCTGTGGGGGTGGCCTGGACTGGGGGCAGGCCTTCCCTACAGGGCCGTCGTCACGGTGAGGGGCACTGCTCTATGATGGAGGCCTTAAGGGAAGAAGGAGACCTCCACCCTATTAATCCTGTCTTGGAAAGAGAAACTATTCCCCACGATTTGAAAAACAGCCTATTTCTAAACCCCTCGTGGCTCAAGTTGAAAAGAGTTGTCAAAACAGTTTCTTTGTCAGGCTATAAATGCAAAAATGGCCATGACACACTCCTACTGCCTGTTAAACTAAGAGAATTGAGCAATTAATCTTGGAGTCCTCCAAATGGCATCAGTTTTTCCTAAAAAGAGAGAATATCATCAACTGTATGGATGCTAAAAACCTGGAGTAAATGAAAAGGTGAAATCATTAGAGCACAATACCAACATCTTCTGGCTTATTTTCATTTAATAAACGAGCAATGCTGCCGCTCAGATGCTACCTCCCGACTAACCGCATTTGTCAAGGCAGACGCATCTTTGTTCTTCTGGGCGTTAAATATTGAAGCCTGGTACAGCGGGCAAGGTGGTGCCTTCCGCTCTACGTTTCTGTTAATGTCATCACATCTCAGTTATCACAAAATGTTTTCTCCTAAGATTCCTGTCTTTTTTTTTATAACTTCTAATCAGTTAAGAAATCTAATAAGAAATTATGATAAAGAAACACTTCACGATCAGTTTAAACCTCATGGCCCGTGGTTTTCTTTCTCGTTCAGTCTTCCTTTGTAACAAGTGATGAGAGTTATTTACTTTTTTATTCAGGCTGATTGGGCTCTCTACAATAGGGTCAGATATAAACAAGATGGGTAGAAGGCTGTCTTAGTTAGATTTGCTAGAGCCAATGGTCGTAAGAGAGCAGATTTAATAGGGGACATTTACAGATTACAATATTCACCCAGAAGCCAAATGCAGAAGGTGCCGAATGTCCATCTAGGCACTGGAGACCCAAAAGATCCAGTTGAGGGCTGGGAGTCCACAGCACTGTCTCACGTACATCTGTGTCTGCACATGATGGCTGGAGCCAGGAAACGATGCTCGCAGCAGAGATGACAACCAGAGCTCCCCCAAAGCAACAGCAGCCATCTTCAATGGCAGCAAGGCCCCGAGCTCCTTCCTCGACAAGAACAGCCAAGTTCCTCTTGGAAGAACCAGCCACAGCAGAGCTTCTCCTGGGAAACAGCCCGCTAACTGGCTGCGGCTCCCACTCTGCCTTATGTTGCATCAGCAACAACCCTCAGGTGGATCTCGTACACCCAGCATCACACCAACTCAGTCCAGCTGGGTGTTCTGGCTCAAAATGACCATATTAGGTCCACCACAAAGGCAAAATCTGCTTACATACTTACTGCCATGAAGGAACAAGTTTAAAATCAAGTCAAAATAAAGTCAAGTGATTGATCTACATGGATCAGTGTTTTACGACATTTTTTTTGTGACTGGCCCCCAGGCATACTTTTCAATATATTTTTCCTAATCTCTTCCAGTGACTTTTAATGCATCTCTTTATGTACGTTGGTCCTTTTGGGTACCGTGAACCATTTTTGGTAAGCTACACAAGCTGGCTGTCTGTGACGGCAGCCTGAGCACACTAATACACTTATCCGATGTTCTTTGGGATCATGTATTCTTCTTTAACAAACTTATTTTAATAAATATATTCCTATCATTACTTAAATGGTGTGAACACTTATTTCTTTCAAGCAAGGAAGCAAATGAAGAGTTGTAAGAAAGCCTGATTAGATGAAATTAGATCCTGTTAAGACTGATTCTTCAGTTTGATACTCTTTAATGGCTGGATTCCAGTTCACATGCTGCTCCTCTGTGTATGATTCTTTACTTACTTAATGCATCCGAGTTATCATTCCTGCTTGGGTGGTAGCTATAAAGAATACTCTTGGTCTTCTGTAGTTTTCTCCCTCGTAACTATTTAACACCTGGATGGGTATTTTGTCTACTTTAGACTTCATAATTAAGAGTTCAAAGACCACAGCTGATGTTACCTGGAAAACAGGGACGAAATTTCCAGCTGAATCGAGTGTGGAAGGAGAAACCGCAGTCCTGCCTAGTGCCTCTCCTATGCGTTGTGTTTACTCAGATCTTTATATTTATGTCCGAGTGATGACCGAGGTTATTTGTGCTCATAAAATGGAAACGTGTTGAAATTTACATTAAATTTTCATAAATGTTAACCTTTAAGGATTGGTATTAAGGAATGGGCAATTATATGCTCAAGCCTATAAACATGTGGGCAGAGGTCAAGTTTCCAGCGGTTGCTACCGACTTGAATGTAAGATTGTCCCCCGACTTTGTGAAATAGCATAACCCTGACACCGACGCGCCAGCTGCTGGTCACAGCACAGAGTAGGTGTGTCCTGATGACTCTGCCGACCTTGAGCGACAGGACTGCTCACACGCCGAGCTCCCCGTGGCAGTCAGAGGAAAAGCAGGGAGACACAGACACTCATCACTCATTCTTTATTCTAAACATCACAGTCTGCAACTTTCAAAGTGAAAATTGTTCTTATTCCTGGAACTCTACTCATGTTACTACTAATGTTCGTATGGTAGAATGCAAAATCCTGGTTTATCACTATGTGAAAACCCCTCAAGTGAGTCTGTTTAAGGTTTACATCCTCAGTGAGGAAATTACAGGAATTTAAAGTCAACATCTACACAGGCTGTCTTTCTCATCCCACCCCCCGGGCTTACTCACATGCATACCACCATCATTAATATTTTAAAAACCAAATTTGAGAGATTGTATTAATTTAGTATAGATGAATGTCCACAGGACCACTGCCATTGCTTCCCCAAGTGTGCCCCATAGAGGATGCCAGGCAGTGCTGTGAATGATGAGTTTGTGTTTTTATGTCCTCGATCCTGACATTTAAAGCAGTGCTCCCTGGAGAAGGATGTGACTTTTTGGAGCATCTCTTAACTAGATCCATGCCCCTTCTGGCTTTCATTAGGATCGATTATTTGCCTCACTTCAAAGCAGCATGCATTCTCTCGCCAAAACTGTGTACACTTTCCTTTCTATTATTTATAAGATTCTCCGAGAAGTAAATTATTCCAAGAAGGTTGAAATTCAGGGACTCACCTCCAGCTAAGTAGACTAAAATTATACTGTGGTAATGTTAACAAGTTCCATTCCTCTAGTCCTTCCAACTTTGGTTTTTCCCTCTTCATTCATCCCAATTCACTTATTTCTTGCCATATTACTCAGACACACACACACACACACACACACACACACACACACAGAGTGACCACTACCTCTCCGACAAGTTCCAGAGCTGGGACACATATACAGATTTTTGGCAAATGTTAATGTGGCACAGTCCCCCCAAACAGAAAGAGCTGATCCCTAGATGCATTTGTGATGTTTTTCATTGTGCCCAGTTTGTGATTTTCTAAGTTTGTTGGATATGTAGATTTGCATATTTTACTAAATTTGAAACATTTTCAGAGGCATATAAATGGATATGTTCCCCTAGCACAGTGATAACGAACCACTAGAGACGAACGCCCAGATCACAAACCCAAACCCACTTATTTACCACAAAGTGCCAACACTGCAATTAAATCTGAACACTGAGATTTTCATTTAGAAAAAAATAACTCATACATTAATATCTTTTGTCATAAAAGAAAAACAAATAACACGCATGCCATAGGTTTGCCACCACTGCCCTAGAAAAAGGTGGCTGCAGCCTCAATTCATCATGGCCTATCACAGCTTTTGCTTCTTACCTTTCATTTATTTGCAGCCCCACCTCTGGAAGCGTTTCCCTGTTAAGTACCTTGAAACTTCACATTTTCCTGTTATGTTTTTTTCTTTTTTTTTTTAAACCAAGAACATGTATTGGTACATTTTACATACAATGGTCACATTCATCACATTTATCCTGTACCCATACATGATGCATCTTGGTTCTCCCCCCTCTTCTCCACCCCTTCCCTCTGTTCCCTCCCTCCCCAATTAGAGCAGATTCATTTCCTGTTATGTTTTAAAGACAATGTCCCAAGTTAGAGTTCTCCAAAGAGATAGACCAGCAGGATGGATGGATGGATGGATGAATGGATGGGTAGATAGATGGGTGGATGGATGGATGGATAATAGAGGATGGACTGGTGTGTTTATGGAGATTGTTGAGTGGCCCTGGGGGCCAGTAACATGGCTCAGTTCAAGTCCAGGGCGTCAGCACTAGGGAAGTTGACAGCGTCATTCACTGGGGCAAAGGCCTGAGAAGAGCACAATAGGGGCCACAGGGGCACATCTTAGATCCCAAAAGCAGAGAGCCTGGAGTTCTGATGCTGAAGAACAGCAGGAGGACTGAGTCTCAGCTCCAGAAAGAGCAACAGGAATCCTTCCCTCCATTTTCTTTTGTCCAGCCCCAACTGGCCAGACGCTAAAATTGAAGTTAGGTCTTTGTTCAGTTACTCGCTCATCACACACTGACCCACCTAACACCCGTGCTCTGCTGGTCTCTAGGTTTCCTTTAATGAGGTGAAGTTGACACCTGGGTCCACCATCACAAGCCCCTTAAGTCTGCAAGAATTTTTATTTAATTTTGTAAGGAAATATCTCTCTAGTTTCTACCCTACAGGTTGCAGTTTGGGAATTCAGCAAAGATACTGAAGCATACATGAACCAAGGTCTGAGATTTCTTGACTCGCCTGGTATTTTGTTCTTTGTTTTGATAGCTTTAGTCCAATGTGAGTGCTACTGATTTCTCTGTTTTCTCTGTGTCCCAGCTCGGATCTTCTGCTCTGAGAAACCCAGATTCTTAAACATTAGCCCTCAGCGCAAGGTGGCAAATCCCCCACTGAGGTGTGGGTCCAGTTTTCCAGGTACAATCTGAAAGTTCTCCTGTAATTTCTGTACTGTAATTTCAGTACTTCTAGGATTCCTTGCTGCTACAGCTCCTGATGCTTTTCAAAAATATAATGCATATGATTTATTTTGGTTTCCTGGTTTGTTTGTTAATATCAAAGAAAATATTGGAATGCCAGAAACTACTCCTTATTCACCCAAAACCAAATCTATGGTGTGGTTATCACTGTCAAAAGAAAGTTCCAGTCGACTTAATTCTGCATAAAATTCCACACATCAAGAGTAACTACAATAAGAGAATAAATATTACCTGAACATACCAAGGTAGGAATAAGTACACCAGAGATAACTCACAACTTTTAGAAATATTTGACCAAATAATTTTCTTCATCAGCTAACACTAACCTTAAGGAAAGGATATTAAATAGAAGCATGAGTAAGAAAAGTTGAATTTTAGTAGGACAAATATTAGAGGAATTACGGTTATCTCAGTAGTTCTAGTCAACCATAAGACAGAAGAAAAATCTAGGCACAAAGAGAATAATTGGGAAGAATGACACAAGATGGAAAAACTACTCCCAGAGAAAAAAGATGTGTTTTGATTCTTTCTTAATTATCCTGCAGAATGTCACAAGGTCCACAGAGAACACATTCTTATCCCTTCTTCATTCTCAACAAGAGGGTAATAACATTTTAAAATTGACCAAGAGTGGATGTTTTTCAGGAGTTTCCTGTGGACTTGTAGGAATTATTTTGGAGGAGACATGGAGGAAGCACAGCCTCACCGTGACCCAACCACCTGATTTCCATGCCCATGTACAAACCTCCTTCCTCAGAGGTTTACCAAGTAAACAATGAGGTTTGACAGAAGTGGAGTGGGCAGTTTCAAAGCCAAGTCAAAAAGACAGGCCAACATCCCCTTCGCTCTCTCTGGGTTAAACTCTGTGTGGGAAACACCCATCCCATCATGAGACCACATAATGAGGTCACACCTGTGAGTTCACAGGACCTCATGCCAAACACCAGCAGAAATCTGCCAGCTAGCAGCCCATGAGCAACCCAAAAAGCAGGTCCCTTAGCCTCAGACAGCATTCAGATGAGTGTAGCACTGGCTGATGTTGGCAGTCTTCATGAGGCTTCAGCCAGAACCACACAGCTTTACGATTTCTGACCCATAGAACTGTGTGTGATAATAAATGTTTATAGTACCAGCGCTATTTTGAGGAGGGACAATTTGTTACACAGCAAGAGACTAATAATACAAATAACCAACATGGGTATTACAAGGCAATTCGGGAGAGGAAGATAAGAGGCAAACCAAGTCCATAGACTACTAAGGCTCCTTTTCAGCTTAGCATTATTTCCAACAGCCCACAGAAATAGTCCTACCATTTGTATTCTAGGTAACTGAGCATCAGTATAAAGTCATTAAAACTGTGAGATATTACAGTCTCCCTCTCTGGCCCTTAAAAATGCTTTTTGTCCTACTCTTCATATTTCTCTAGGTTTTAGAACTACACCCTTTTCTTCTCATCTTCCTTCTAAACTCAATAAACTTTAACATTAAGAACTAATCCCATGACTTGCAAAATAATTTTATATTATATAAAGGCCAAGCTGTCAATAAAATTAATACATAGATTATCGTGAAATTAAAGAGTGCAAACAAATGCAGGAGGCAAAAGAAAAGTAACATTCTGGTGTCTAAATTGTCTTGTCTCCAAAATGCATAATTTCTCACAGAGCCATTTAGGTCGATATGAATGTTCAGCACACACCTTCTGACACTAACTTCGATGTAAGAGCTTCAGAGGCAACAACATCCACTCTGAGAAAAAGAGTTATGGGTGTAGCTTTACTAAATGTGTCATTGGACTAAAACAGTAAATTATTCTATGTGCTAGAGAAACCCCTGAAATAAAATTATAAAAAGCCAGAGTCATACATAGCCATTTGATAGATCCTGTAGCACTGAAGGAAAGGTGACTTCCTTCACACTCCTCTGGCCTTGAATTTCTCCTCTTTTGTCATGGTATTATGGGACGGGACGTTTGCACAGATGGCAGAAAGCTACACAAAACCACACTCACTTCCTCCAGACGCAGAACGCATTTCCAGAAAGCATTTCCGGTTACAGAAGTTTCAGGGCGGGTAGTTGTGTAATGGATCATCCTACTGATCTACAGTTGAAGTTCGGGGACACAGGGGAGATCAAAGCGAGACTCAGAGTTAGAACTGAGAATGCAAGGCAAACTTGGCTTTCGTTCTTTTTTAAAAAAATTATTTTTATTTCCTTTGTCTAAAGCCTTGTGATACATGTTTTTAATTAATGATATGTCCTTGAACAACACAATATCTTTGCCACAATTCCATTGAGTACCATCATAGAAATATAGAAAGTGCATTCTAGTTTATTTAGGAATGATCAAAGAGAAAATGTGAATGATCATAGCCTATATTCTGTATAGATTTTCCTCTAGAGAAAAATCCACCATTTAGTTTTTAATGCACCTTTTCTTAAAATTATTAGCAGGTTAGATGAAAGCTGATAAAACTTTATTGATTCTAGAAATATTCTTTTACCTTTTCCCAAAAGAATAACCACAGGGCATTTCTCAATTAGAATTTCTATTCTTTTGATTTAAAAGCTATTTAATTTGGAATTAAAATGCAAACACTGAGGAGTAAATTAACAAAGAAATATGGATCTCACATGCTGAAACTGACCTTTAATCTGTCCTCTTTAATAACAAAAACATAGAAGGAAAATCATCAATTGTGAGACATTTGGGGAAACACCTAATGTATACATAATAATTAAGATGTGAATAGATGGTTGATGGTTAAAAGGTTACAATGCAATGAGTTTTTCACATTAAAAGGATGAAAAAGTGGTTAGCCAAAATATAAACCAATGATTAGGAATTTCATTCACCAGCAAACTCTTTGAGATATTTGCTGTATTCATGAAATAATGGAGTATAGTAGACAACCCACCTACCCCTAATGAGTGCATTGGACTTCTAGATCTCTGAGGAAGAGGAGATGGAACTATCAAAGTGTCCTGGAGAATAGAATTTTGCAGTCAGTTCATCCAATAAAATGACAGCCTCAAAATCCTCATGATTAGAAAGAACCAGAATCAGCTGGGTGTCCTTGGTTCTTAGTCTCCTTTAACTGTGTTATATATTTAGAATTCTCAAAGCACTTCTCAGGCTGACTCTGCCATAGTTCTTTCCATTAACTCCTGGCCAAAGGTCTTTGGATGATCTATGACCCCCAAATCACCACCATCAGTCATGATCATTTTTCTGAGTCCAAACACGTACATCCAAACACCTCTTCACTGTGTCCAGATGGGATGCCCTAAAGGAAATTCAAACTCAGTACGTCCAAAGGTGAATTCATCACCTTTTCTTCAAAACTGCTTCTTAGCTAGGGCTGCCCTGTCTCGGCACACAACAGAGCTATCTATCTCATTTGCAAAGATGGAACCACTGTACTCAACCTTGAAATAGATTGTTTCATACCCCATATAACAACTTCTCTTTCACTTTTAACTTTATTTCTTAGATCTTTATAGGTTGTCTTTCACCTGTAATACTTCCACTGTCCTTGTCCAAATGAATCTCTCATCCCATTGGGCTACCACAACAGCCTGAAAACTACTTTCCACATTCCACGAATGCTCCAGCAATCCATTTTCTCCAAAAAATGTGCAGAAGGAACTTTTGAAAATGAAGGCCTTATTACCCTGCAACCCTAAAAAGTCTTACAAAGGCGTTTCATTTTTATTAATATAAAGGCAAATTTCTTAAAATAACTGAAAGCTCTGTTTCTTTCTCATCAGTGCCTTCCTCCTCAGCCTCGTCTTCTTTCCCCAGGTCCAGTGTGGCCATCTTTCTTGCCATTCCAACTCCTTGCACTATGCACTGTCTTCCGACAGTCAGCGAAGCGGTCCTCAAAACCACTTTGCCTTGCCGAGTCCAACCCACCCTCAGATCTCAACTCTAATGTTCCTTCCTCAGGAAAATCTTTCCTGCACTCTCAGATTAAATGAATTCCCTACTGTGTTACTCTGGTGTTAATTTTTTCGATCATGATGTGCATCACATTTCCCTTTTTATACATTTATGGAATTATTTGCTTATCGTCTGTTTGCCCGCCCCTTCCCAGGCTCCTGGGCTGTGAGGGCAGAGCCGTGTTGATCTGATGACCTCGTTCTTGACACAAGTAGGTTGAACAAGTGCAGAAATAAATGAGAAGAAGAGCAAGAAAACAATGTTTACAGGGTCATATGAAAAAAGCCAAGTCAAGCCTTGGGAAATTTACAATATGAAGATTTGATGTTGCTAGAAGCAAACTGACAGGATTGGCCTGAGTTATAATCAAATAGAGGCTAGATTAGTTGGGGACATAATATGCATTGAATAAGAAGAGCTAAAGGAAGAAGAAATAAAAGCAAGATTATTTTGAACAGTCTTAAGAATTATATCGGTTTTCCAATAATTCTAAGTGGTTGCTAGATTCAATTTTGAAAATTCAGTGATATTAATTAACTACAGATCATACCTGACTTTAAAGTCATCTCAAGGGCTACTTGGTCACACCAGTTGAGTGTCCACTTACATGATATTTGTATGTAAGTTTTTATATAGTGTTCCCCTTGACCACCATAAGGGAAATCAACCATTTTCTCTTCCTCGTTATAGCGAATACTATAGATTGCACAACATGATTCTCTTTTCATCTAGAACTACATTGAAACACAGTTAAGTGTGCCATGAACTCAGACTATGAACGTTTGTCACTCCAAGACTTGGTCTAATTCTTGATATTTTCAGTGACTTTTCAATAAGATTTTTTTATTGTCTTTGCTATTTTTTTTGACAGGGAGTTTCAGAGTGTAAATAAAACAACTAAATTTGGCAAGCAAAAAGGTCATCATGAACATCCAAAGGTCAGAATCATTGACACCAGGGCTGAGAGAAGGGAGAGAAGAGTTATCCTCTAGCAGAGATACAGAGTTTCAGTTTTCCAAGGAGAAAGAGTTCTGATCTAAAGCACAACATGCACATAGTTTAGAATATTGTATTGTCCACTTAAAAATGATTATGATGGATGCTTTTGTTATGCACTTTATTTTCTTTTTTTTAGTACCTATTTGGGATTTATAATGAATACACTCGTAGTGGGGAGCTGATACATATACATATCATATCTCAGGACTTTTTGTGTTGTTTTTCTCTCCCTGTCCTGTCCTCACCCTTCATTCCTAGATCCCCTTCTCATCAGCAAGAGGTCTACCTCTCTGTTTCTTACCATCTATCTTTTATTTTGCTTTTTAAATTATTTATAATTTGGGTTTCTCACATAAGAGAAGCCATGTGATATTTAGTCTCCCATGTTTGAATTATTTTTCTCAGCATTGTAGTCTCAAGGTGCATCTATTTTTCCTGCAAGTGACTCAGATTTACCCTTCTTTATAGCAGAGCAATACTTCACTGTGCGTATATACCACATTTTTATCTATTCATTCGTTGAGGGACGTACAGGCCATTTCCAAGATTTAGCTATTGTGAGTTATGCGGCTATAAACATATGCATATGTGTGGCAAGGCAATATGATGCCTTTAACTCTTTCAGGAAGATACCTAAAAGAGGACTAGTTGGGTCAAGTGGAGTTTCTATTTCTTTTTTCTTTCTTCTTTTTTTAGGACTCTATAAACTGATTCCATAGTGGTAGCACTAGTTTACATTCCCATTAACACTGAATAAGGATTCCTTTTCCCTGACAACTTTGCCAGCATTTATTGTTTTCTGAGTTCATGATGAGAGCCCTTCTTTCTCGAGGAAGATGGAATTCAGTGTTGTTTTGATTTGTATTTCTTCATCGGCCAAAGCTGTGGGATATATTTCCATGTAATTATTGGTCATTCGCAGTTCTTCTTCTGAGAAGAGTTTATTTCAGTTGCCCATTTTTCATTGGGGGGTATCTAATTCTTGTGAGTTCTTTATATATTCTAGATATTAGTCCCCTGTCCAAGATGTACCCGACAAAACTTTTTCCCATTTGTCCCTTCATTTTGTTGTTTGTTTTCTTTCTTGTGCAGAAGCTTTTTAATTTCATATAACCTCATTTGTTGATTGTTCATGTTATTTCTTGTGTAGTTGGTGTTCTATTCAGGAAGTCTTCGCCTATGTCTTGAAGACTTTTATCTCATTTATCTTCCTATAGATTCAGTGCTTCAGTTTTAGTATATAGATCCTTGATCCATTTTGATTTTATTTTAGTACAGTGTGGACATATGGGTCTAAATTTGTTCTTCTGTATGTGACTAACCAGTTTTCCCAGCACCATTTGCTAAAGAGGCTGTCTTTTTTCCAGCGTATGTTTTTGGCTCCTTTGTTAAAGATCAGATGACTGAATCTGCCTGGGGTTATTTTTGTATGCTCCATTCTGCATGTCTGTTTTTGTGCCGCTACCACAATTTTAAACATTAAAAATATGGGATCCTCAATGATATATTGATATATTTATGTCTGTAGAAGTGTTTATGTGGTTGAGCTTAAAATCTGCACGTTAGCTGCAGCCCAAGAAGGAACCAATAAAGTAAGTATATTTAGTTATTTGAACCGATATCATACAGACTTGTCTCATTCATTACCAACGTATGCATATTATCATAAAGAATAAAAGGTCAAGGGTTGAACTCTTTTGCTTAAAGAGGTTCAATAAAAATATATCCCAGGAACATTTTCATATGTAAAGCTAGAATTTAGGTCGGAGCTAGTGATCACCATATATAGACATGAGGAAGCTGTAACAGTAAGGGATGAAAATAGAGAAGAGCAGAAGGTAGAGGGTCCTTCAGGGGCCTTAGCAGTGTGTGGCCGTAATAAAAGAAGAACTAGTGCAAGAGGAGGAAAGTTTAAAAGCTCATAGAGGATTTTCAGTCACAAATTTAGCCCTAGCTAAAAGATCACCAGTATATTCCAAGAGGCACTGAAGGAGAGAGACTTTTTTTCCTCTACAATAACTGCTTTTGGTCTCTTGTTGCTTTCTTATTTTAGCCTGAAATAGTAGCTAATTCCCTCAAGAGATCTTTTCTCCTGAATTTTGGAAAGTACCCCTGAAGTTCCACAAATAATACTGTATGTGGAATAAAACTGCGTCCAATTCTAAAGCACCGCTCGATGTAAGAGTCAGAAAATTATTTCTGGAAAAAAAAGCAATTAAAACAAAATCGGTTGCTAAAAATCACACAAGAACTGAAATGCAAAGAAAGGGGAATGTATTTGGAAAATTGCAGAGACATTCATGCTTTAGAAAAATGGGGTAAAGAAATTTCCATCTAATTGTTGTTTAGTTATTTTTTCAATGATGGTAACCAATTTGCATGTTTAACTGAAAGAAAATAACAAACATTTGAGTGCAAATAAATGTTTTTAGTTGTTCTCTTCAGTAGTCAGGTAAAATAGTTGCCTAAAACCAAGCATTTAACGCAGAAAGGAACTATCAGCACTCAATTTAACAACGAGCCTGTTATTGTGGTAGTTGTCTTTAAATATGCATGTATATACACAAAGACTTTGTAGAAAGCAATACAATTTGTCATATGTCAGGGTAAGAATGAAAATTTAAGGCTGTAGTTATAAATGCAGCTCTCTGACCATTTTGACTAAAGTTTAATTTTACCCAAAATGTTTTGTTCTCAACTGCTTAGTTAAAATTGATAACCGTGTAAATATGCATCATTGTTTAGCTGACATGGCATAAAGTAAGAATAACCAGTATAAGAATAAGAAACTCAACCTAAAATAATTGAGGTGGGCTTTGGATTGGATAATTGCCAAAAGAAATAATTTAGGGACAGGTTAGAAACTTCTGTTATACTGCCTCCCCAAGATTTCTGACCCGATTTTCCACTAAGAATGCAGTAATTACTCTGCCAGATGAGAACTCGGAGAGGGAATATACTTTTATTGAGATGTTGCAATGCAAGCATAAAATATAAACTAGACGGGTGGAACTGGGATTGAGAGAGAGGAGTTTGGTCTCTGGTCCTTGGTCTCCAGTCTCTCGCTTCCGCATTCTTGGCTGGGGCGTTCTAGCCCTGCGTTACCACAGGGCAGGACTGAAGTCCAGGCCTGCGACTTTCCATCACTCTCTGGGCTTATCCCTGCTGTGTGTTTGTCCATCTTGTTGTCCTTGCTGCTCAATAGTAAGCTTTTAAAAGATAGGGGTGTTCTAATTTTTCACCATGTCGAGTAATAGTAACTCTTTTTTGACTGAATTACTGATTTCATCCCATTATCCCATTCTTTTCATAGCCTAGGATGTTCTAGATCAATTTGTTCCCTCCCCAGTCATGTACACGTCAATTTTGGAGATAACTAGCTTCTACATTCATGGTGTAATACTTAGCTATACAAAGACCTGAAGGTCTGCACCTGAGACACTTCGCTTGTCCTACTTCCAAACTGAAACTTTCCGTTATTCTCATAGCCCAAGGAATAGAGTGGAAAAATAGGTCTGAATAAATACAAGCTAGCTGGTGAACAGAAAATAAAACGTAAGGTACTAAGAGCGAAAGTGCCAGCCCACAATTCTAGTGTGCTTGAAGTCCGAGGTTGCTTTTAATCATTGTGTTTTCCACGCCCGAGATGATTCCATGAGCATCATATATGATCAGTAAATATTTATTGAATGAATAAACAAAGGTAAAATCAAGACTAATTTTTAATTGCTTTCAACAATTACTACTTTGTGTCATATAGGTAATCAGAGGAACATTTTGGAGAACAAAGAATTACGAAAAAGAGGAAATACAAAACAACAAGGGAAAGGTAGGTAAGATACTAAAAAACATACACCAGGAAATTCAATTGCGTTTTTAAATAAAGGTACACATGTACAGCATAAAAAATGAAATTTTTTCCTATAAATGTACTTGACTATTGTATAAAACACTTAACACTGAACTGTAAAATGTACTTTCAAAATCACTTTCCATTTTTCATCCCTTTGAATATAAGCACACTCATTTTCATAGACGCAATAAAAGGTGGCCAAAATGTTTGTTGTAAGATAAACCAGGAGCTACAGAAGGCCAAGCTACAGACAGAATTCCAAGTCTCAGTGTTCTCCAAACTGATCTGTAGATGAGAAAGGCGTCATTGTAAAATTACCTAACATTTCAAGAAGTGTCGGTCTGTTCAATTTCCAGTACTATATAGATAATAACACTATCTATCTCAAAAATGTAGATTTAAGATTTTCACAAGGTAAATTGTGTAAAGTATCTAGGACAAGATGGTCCACGGTGGGAGCTCAACATATAGTTGTCACAATTTTAACTGATCCGTTAGCAATGTGGTGAACAAAATGAGAAAGGTGATCTCTTTGGAGTATCACAAATAACACACCCATGAGAAAATCCGTCTCCCAATGTCATGGTAGAATGTCATGACTTGAGACCTACAAAGACTATTTGGTGGGAAAAATAAATTCTATAAAATGGACTTCAAAAGACCTAGAATACTGACTTACTGATCAGTTTAGGATTTTAGGTGTTACTGTAAAGAAGCATTTTAATAAGATAGAAGAAACGAAGCAGGGAAAAAGGAAATATAACTCTTGGTCATTTGCAGCAGATTTTCTTGTCCTCAGACTAAGAATGAAGAAGACCTCTGTGTACTAAAAGGTTAAATGGGGCCTCATATTTCCCAGACAGAACAGTGCGAGCAAAGTGATGCCCTCTTCCTCTGCACCAACAGTAAAGGTGAAACCTGCTGCCAGCTTCCCTACATTCATTAAGCATGTGGCTTTGGAATAGTTACTTAAACTCGCCAGGCATCAGCTCCTTCATGGATAAGATAGGGATGAGTAGTAACAATAATGCATAAGTGCACTAAGGGATAGTAGCTATAATTACAGACACTGTGGGAAGGCACCTACAAAACACAAGGGCTCTGATGAATGGCCACGATCAAGTTCCGTTCCACTCTGAAATGCATGCACAATCTTGGGAGAATCACATCACCTCTAGAAGGTCTCAGTTTATTCCTACGGCAGATGAAGTCTGTGATGGGTCACGCAGAGTCTTTCTATTTATAAATGTTTAGATGCTCAGTTCTCTGCAGAACAGAGAACTGGGAGAGGCAGCTGCTGTCTTTCTTAATATTTAAGTGGAATTTCATGTTTTTCAAAGACACAAAATGTGAATTTTGATCCTGACTACCTTTCCCTTAGATTTCCAAATTCTGTCCAAACATACAGCAGTGCGTGTCCACACATGTGCACTTTAACCAGTATGTAGTTGGGCATATTGTCAATATTGGAGAGATCCATAAGCAAGAATAACAGGAACATTTAATCTTTAGAGCGTCTCAAGGATTTTACTCTGAATGAAAACTTTGTAACATATACCAATTATGATTATTCACATATAGAAATTTGGAGGGCCTCTTTGCTCACTAAAGATGTAGCATTAACATGTACTTAGGTAGTTCCAGTATCTCTTCTATTTAAATTTCATGGCAGAAGATAAATAGGATTATGGTCAGATTTATCATTGATAAGTATGACCCCAAATTAGTTCATTTTCTCCCCTTCAAAGTCTAGCTCAAGTTTGCTTTTAGTATTTCTTCTGTCTAATTAGTGCTATTCGTTCTACAGAGTACCAGGTTTCCTTTTGGCATATTTGTACACTAATGAAACATACCTTGACCATTTCTCCTCTATTACACATTTTTACTTTTCTCTCCCCTGCCCCCTGCAATCCCCTTTCTCTTATCAAATAATGCTTCTGGGGAAAAACATCTACTTTAAAGTTTGTGGGTGACTCTCTTTGCTTTATAAGTAGTGCTGTTTTAAACATGTTCCTTATAAGTAAATGATATTTAAAATTGGTTAACTAAACATTTTTCAATTCTGTATCTCACTTGATTCCAGAAGGCCTTGACAAGCACAAGAATGTAGTCACAGTTGGTGGGTGGAGATACTGGGTAAGGTCCAGTACAAGCACACACAGAACCTTAGTGAGTACTGGAAGGAGAGTTTGCGTCTTCTCAAACGAATTCCTCTTTGCTATCGTACTTTGGGAAAAGCTACTGCATACCTACTTTGGTATACTAGGTGGAAAATGAGGCTCTGTTTCTAAAAATCAAAGCAATTGAATTTATTTTCTCATGTAATTATTAAACCAACAAACACCGACAACCTTTAGTTAACATAATAGATGTTTTATTGAGTTTAATTTCTTGGGAGTAGGAAGGTAGAAATTAAATGAAGTACCTTTCTTTCTCTGGGGGGAAAAAAACAACAAAACAGATATGAAACATGTCTGTAAGTAGATCCCTGAAAGAAAGCTGTTTGTGGTTTAGAGTAGTACTGTATTTTAAGCACCAAATGGGATCTTAGTGCCACAGGTAGACTCTTAAGCGTCCCCAGTGTGATAAATGCTTGCTCCCCAGGTTGCGGGAGTTTTAACGCCACTGAGGCTGCCATGGAAGGGGGTGGTGGGATGGGTCCTGTCCTCTTCCTCTGTCTTTGGCCCCCGCCTGTGAGCTTTCCATGCCCTTCTACCGCAAGGACTATCACAAACCTTCAAAACTGTGACCCCAAATACACGCTTGCACTGTGCACCCAGCACTGGGGATGGAGCCTTGGGGCCTCCTGCATGCTGAGCACACACTGGGCTACTGAGCTACATGCCAGCTCACATCTTTCCTCTTTATAAGTTGGTTACCTCAGATATTGGTTGTAGTGACAAAAAGCTGACTAACACACTTAAATATCCAACTATCTAATTTTATAAGCCACCAAATTAAAGCTAGAAAAGTAAAATAACTTTTCCAAAATTACAGTACTAATTAAGTGCAGAGCTGACAATAGAAAATATGTAATTCTTCTGGGGTGTAATATTCCTGCTACAGGACTATTGACTGTATTATCTCCAGTTTCCCTCTAAGGAAGACCAGAAACTCCTCCACCTGAAAACCAAGCAGACAAGAAGTTTAATACAGGGTTGATGCAACTTGCTGTTTCAAATTTTAAAGTCAGACAAAAACTCAGGTGTATCTTTTAAAAGAAAGCGCTCATTTCTTCTCAGTACACACACTGAAACTGAGCTGGGTTCTTTGTCCTCTTTTTTCTTGCACCTCCACAAACTGATATACTAATTTGTAGTTAAGCAAAGTAATTATTGAAAAGTTCCTTTAGACATGCAAATTTAATGGCCTATTTCTACAGTGCATGAAAGAAAACTCTTTGCAGAATTATAATATTAGTACATTTGAAGTTATCTTAAAAGAGTTTGCAATCTGCCTTCCTCTTGGAAAAAAAAGAACATGAATTTTGAGACAGCTGCAACTGAAATAAGCCACTTTGCCCTGCTGAACGTTATCCCTGCATGCTGCCCTTTTACATTTCTGACACAAATCCACACCCACCCAATGTTCTTGGTTGCCTGCATAGATGCTTTTATTTTGTGGCTGGAAACTGGAAACAGAGTTGGCCTTTGGGGGGTTGTACAGGGCTGTGAATTAAAAAGCCAAAAAAGGCAGAAGAAATATGGAAAAGTCCAGCCTACCCCATACTGGACTCTTGGTTTGGTTTTGAACTGACGAGGAAGGGGCAATGAGAAGCAGAGGATGAAGGTGGAACTTTGGGGGATTCGGGGCATGCAAGAGCTTCTTTAGGACCAGGAAATGAAAGTTGTGGTGAAGAACGTGGAAGATCTTGCTTCTGTAGGCAACCCGGTGCATTGGGACCAGCATTGGGGGTGTCCAAATGTAGCCTCGTCCTGGGTGCTGCGTCCCTTCTGCTGCGCTGGCTGCCATGACATGGCCCTCGCGTGCCCTCCAGGTGTGTTTAAGAGCCAGGCGAGGAGGGTGGGAACAGGGCAGAGACTGGTGGTCAAAGCTGATGGTTTGACGAGTTGCGAGTGAGATGTACTGCTGATCCCTCATGGATGTAACTGGATGTGCCCTGAGACAGGGCATTTCCTGTGCTGTGCTGTACTAATACTATTAGATACTATTATTATTTATTCTATTACTTATTCTTCTCAAACTGGGATAACCATACACTGGAGGCTCATCAGAGGTCTAATCTAAGCTTCGGCCTAAGAATAGGCAACAAATTAGACGACTTCAGAAGGAAAACTTAAGTAATTAATCTGGTAAATTATTTTAAATGTTGCTTTTATGTTAAAGTGATCAAAAATATTTTATAAAATGAAAACCACACCATTGTTAGGACAATATATTTTTTTAAAATGTCAAATAGTGTTAAAGTGTCATGAGGAGCTGTGTGTCCTTGTGGGGGACAGGTACTGATGGGTGCACACATGGCTGACACCTGGTTGAGAACTAAACACCTCCAGGACTCCGGGACTTCCCATGAGGGGGCCGGAAGTGAGCCTGCCACCCCACCTACGACTTCACTTCCTGCTAGACCTTAGCTTGCCGGAGTGTTCTCTGGAACGTGACCAGTATTACCAGGACAGGAAGCTGATCCTCAGCTGCCAGATGTCACCACTGGTAGATGACAGGTGCGTCTTCCCTGGGATGTCTCACAGGGCTTGTGCCTCTTCCGGGGCATCCCTGGTTGATGCTCATTCATGTGACGGTACCAAGGCTCAGGCCTCCTGTCCGGAGAGCCCCCGATGTGTGAAGGCTCTGCGCATCCTGTGGTGGGCCAGCTCCTCCCCGGGCCCACCTTGTGCTCATGCTTTCTCAGATATTTATCATCAGAGCACAGTCCCCAACCTCCGCAAGCTACTACATCAGAGAGGGCTCACAAAGAGCTAAAACAACTGCGGTATTCATTATGGTTCACTACGGGGTAGATTTAATATAAAATATATGTATGATCATAAGAAGGATTTACTAGGTAGGCTTAGTGTGGCCACCTGTGGAATCAGGAGTGGAGCTAACAGAACATCATTTGCATGCTAGAGAGCTGGAGGGTCCATTGGAAAGAAACTTGAAGGCCTGGAGCTCACTGCAGAGTCTGGTATGAGTCCGTGTCTGAAAGCTGAAGAGTCTGTGCGGGAAACTAAACAGTCTGGGCTGAAGCCTGAAGGAACAGTCCAAAGTCTAAAGGCCATGGGAAACACCAGAGCTTCGCCAAAGAAGCAAAAGGGAAGAGTTCCTTCGTCTTCCCTTTCTGGTCCATCCAGGCCATGAGCCTGTTGGTTGGTGCCTCCCACATCGGGCCTGGTCTTCCCTCCTCGGTTGAAGCCCTACATGTCAGTCATCCACAGAGATGCCCAGAACTGTACTAGTCTTCTCCATGGATCTTATTCAAATTGACATCACAATTAACGATCACGATTGCTTTCTGGATTCTCAGCTCTTGTGGTGTCCATGGTCAGGGAAAAAAAGGTCCAGAGTGCCGAAAGGCAGAGTTCAATTACAGTGCGCAGACAGACTCCAGAATAAAATAGCAATATTACAGTTCAGACAAACAAAGGGAAACTACCCTAGCCCATTGTTGAACTGTTCTTGACACTGTCTTCACTTTGCTTCTTATTATGGATTAATTGTTACCTGTGCAGTTCTCATTCTCACCCCGAGCCTTCTGGCTTCCTTTACCTATACCTAATAATAAAATCCTCAGCGTTTCCTGAAAATCCTTCCCGGGTAATAGCAACACTAGAGCATGAGGTGTGAAGCCAGGTTCTCATCAGAGACAACACGACTCCGGGACCAGTTCATTGCCGTGCACCCCCTGCCTTCTCTGTAAAGCGAAGATAAAAATAATGCCCAGCAGCATAGACTCACTGCCAACCTAGCAAGAGTTATTACACACGAAAAGCATCTGTGTATTAGCACATGTGACAAAAGTATTTCTTTTGTAATCATTAAAAGAGGCTTTTTAAAATATACCAAAGTTCCCAGACAGCGATTTAAATCCATTCCTCAAGAAAATCAGGAGCAACTACCCCACTGAAAACAATACTGGATAAAATAGGAAAGTCACCTTCGTGAAAGACACACACAGGAACCACAAGGCCAGTGCAGATGGGTAAGTGGAAGAAGCAGAAGGTGAATGGATAGAGATGCAAATTGAGGCACATTTGAATTTCTGTTTTAGTGGCCAACCAGAGCAAGGCAGACAGAGCTCCAAATGAGGACCTCAGAAGCGGGAACCCTAACAGAACAGGCTGCTCTGATAACCTGGAGTAGGAGAGGCCTGGTCCTCAGAGCAGAGCTGAGTTTTACAGTCCAAGAAAATGGGGATCTGGAGACCATGATGCCGAGTGAAATAAATTAGACACAGAAGGTTTGAGAAACCCAAAGGATCAATAATTTAAAGAGCAAAATAAAAAAGAGATGGTAAGAAACAGAGAGGTAAACTCTATGGAGATGGGAAGGGGATCTGGGGGAAAGGGTGAGAGGGGAGAGTGAAAAAAGATCCATACGTGATATGATGCATATGTACCAAGTTCCCCAGATAAATGCAATTATTCTGTATTACAAACATATAATGCTAATACATTTTTAAAAAGAACTCCAGACTTAGAACTGGCTTAAGATGTCGCCAATCAGGTAGCATCCCAGCCAAAATTGTCCATGACCAGCCTCTCTCTGGACCTCTCACACAGCTGGAGGTCTGTTGTGTACACTGAACACACCCAGGGTAACCCAGGAGGAAACAATTATGACACAGACACCAGAACAGGCTGTAAGGCCTTCAAGTATGGAAATAACCAGGAAAGGACTGCAAAGCAATAGTGTTTGCCATACTTACAGGTATAATGAAAAGTTTAAGATGTCTGCAGGAAACAAACTATAAAAAAGAAAATCATCCTGCATTTGGAAGGGAGCTAAATGAACTCCTAATAAGCAAAAAGTACAATTACTGAAAGTGGACTTCCCAAAGGCCCCACCTTAGGGTTAGGGTTTCAACACACGAATTTTGAAAGGACACAAACATTCAGGCCGTAGCAAATATCATGTGTCAGAAGAATGGCCTATATATACTCTCCTGACTTGTCTTTTTATTTGGGTAATAATGTTATGTACTTGGAAAATATACTGCCCTTTTTACACATGTTACAATATTTATGTAAATTTGTTTAAGATTGTATTATAACAATGATAAAGATCATTTATGAGGAGCTTCAGTGTGACCAACATTATTTTAGACTTTTTAAAATGCATGATTCTACTTAATTATGATAAAGTAGATATCATTAAGCCCACTTACAGATAAGGAAACTTAGGCCAAATAACATACTTCTAGACAGAGTTAGGATTATCACACTTCCTAAAAGAACTAGGATTAAAATTCTGTGTCCTTTAACTTCAAAATACGTCCTTCAAACTAATCATTAGGCCCTCGGTTTACATTTTTAATTCATTCCTTTTGTGCTTTAGAAACCATAGATGCCACGTAGAAAAAGGGGTTAAAAAATCTGCAGTGAGTTACTAGTCATATTAATGAAGCAGTGAGCTATTTCTGTAAATTACTCTAATTTTTAAAAAAATGACAATTCGTAATTTGTTAATATTTAATCAATTCTAATTAAGCAGTCAATTGGCATTCATTGGTTAAGATGAATTTATGTTTAATTTGATTTTCAATAGAGATAACCGCTTCACACATCTTCCGATTAGAAAGATAATAAATACTGACAACATTGATCTATTGGTATTTATTTTTACATTTTTGAAATGTTAGTTTGCACTGTGGAAATCTGGAGAGGCTGTGCCATTGTAACAGTTCCTCACCCACGTCACCCCTGGACAGGGTAGGAGTTTCCCTTCTCCAATCAAGGCCCAAGGACAGAGCGATGTCTATAAAGATATCCTGAGGAAAGGCCCTGAGGAGTTGGACTCATGGTCATTACTTCCTCCTCGGCCTGTTATTTGTGTGATGAAATGAGAAAATTTCATGAATTTGAAAAACGTTGCAAGATAGGAAAACTTCTCAACTAAAAACATTAATTTAGAAGTCAGGGAGTCAGGTCCCCAAGAAATAACATTCTCATTGGTGGTCTGTGGAGCATCCTCCAACTTAAGTGCAACCCAGAAGTCTCATTTTAGTACCGTAGTGAGGTGGGTTGGGGCTGTCTGTTTTAGAGCTCAGGCCAAATCCCAGGCATGGTTGGGATCAAAGAGACCCCCAGTTCTTGACCGTGAAGGGCCCAGCCCTGGAAAGAGCCAGCATATAAACTGGAGGAAAGTTTGAAGAAGCTGGTATCATTGTTGGAAGAGTCATAGAAAGCCCCAGAATCAAGACTCGTCAGTCAGCCAGTTGACATCATCCCTCCGGCAGGTCTGAGGAAGGGTTCCAGAAGCCTAAAGGGCCATCAGATCTCAGGAAGATTCTGCAGGCTATGCAAGGCACAGGCAGAATGGACAAACTCATCTACAAGGGTGGGTCCTCAAAGGTCGTGAGAAGCTCCTTTACTGAGACAGGTCGTCTCTCGGCTTTGTCAAGCTGAACAGGCCTTCTTCGCTTTTTTACGAGTTCCTGAGGACTTTGTGATGTTGGGATGAAGTGATGCCAGCCTCCTGGGAGGGGAGTAGAGGATTCTGCCAGTCTGCTGCTCCTGCACGACTCCTCCTCACGTCTGGAACTGTGGGGCCCTAAGAGAGGAACCCCAGCTTCACTTTCCTGACCTCTGCCCCTTCAGCAGTGACCTTCACACCTGACCACACGTCGAACTGGAAAGCAGCACAGATGAGGAAACCATTGCTTCACAATCTGTATTCTTAGTCTTCCATCTATTCTTCCTAACGGATGTTTAATGCTCGCCGAGATGGTTAAAAATACAATGAGAGCTAGAGACAATCGATTGGACATTTCACCATTTAAGAAGCTTATATACTCCAATCAATCAGATATACATCACAGTAATTAAATTTCAGTTAAATATGGAAACACTGACAGAATTAAAGAGGAAGATAAAAGATCACTGCACACACAGAGTAGATTTTATTAATATAAATTAAAGTTGCATGAGCCTTCAGAATCTATATGTCCTTATTTTAAAATATTCAGACAGTGGTTTATTGCTTTAAACTTCTCCTACCCCCAAAGATGACCGATTCTGTCCTTGAGCATACTTCTAAATTCTTTTATTACACTAGCACATTATCTCTTGATGAGTGAAGCCCTACTAGATTTAAAGGGTCTGGGAAAGTGTCTATATCTCCTCTCCTGTATTGTTTCAACATCCCCTCCCCTTTCTCCACATCCCCTTCTTAAGAAATATTAATAATAATAAAATCATGTTGGAGTTTGTGTATTGTTTCTGTCAGGTTAACAAAAGTCTAAGTCTTTCTTAAGCCGTCGCCTCTTTCGCTCAGCTTATATTCTTGTCTGCTCTGAGTGAACCCAGTTTTTATCACAGCCATGTGCTGTATCCGTAGCCCTCAGCCCCATCTGCACCGAGGCGGCCTGGAACCAGTAGCCCTGTGCGAGGCGTTCCGCTCACACTGACAGCTTAGCAGTCCTAGCAATCATTGCTGAGTGAGAGCTGACTCACCACGGCTGGAAGAGTTTCCTTCAATAGAAGAACACTTTCTTGAGGCCTCAGTCACACCAATCGAATTTTCTCCGGTGGTTTAGACATTTTGCAATCCATCTCCGTTATCTGTGAGTTGTCTTAACCATTTAACACGTTTGAAATCCAGATCCACAGATGCAGCAGAAGCTGTCACACATCTTCATGCCCCTTCGCCCACCTGCCATGTTTCTGCCTGATGGATAAAAGCTTCAGATCATCTTCAATTTTATTAGCTATATACCAACAATTATTTGCCTTCATCAGGCTCTTCTTGGCCCATTTATTCTCCACCCTAGCAATTTTGTCTGGATTTACCCTGCTGTTGAGAAGCATCCAGATGGCAGGGTTGTTGAGCTTCCTTAGTACAGGAAGTAACAGAATTTCTTCCAGGGATAGCCGGAGAGGTTATTAGGAGAACATCTACTCCTAGTAGATGCTTGTTTGCATAATAAACATACACTGAAAACTCTGGGGTGCATCAGTTCTGTGTGTCAGCAAACTATATCACCAGTTCTGCATCAGAGAAGCTGAGACAGGAAGCCCTGTTTCCAGCATCGCCTAGAAGCCCGGGGACAGCAGCAAGAACTGAATCTAGCAACCTGTCCTCGACCTCGTGCCACTATGGTGCCCTCTGCATGAGTGGGAGCGCCTGGCTTTACTACAGTGGAAAGAACATTGCTGAACGCAAGTCACATGGTGTGGGTCTGAGGTGACCGGTAGGGATCACGCTCAGGATTCATTATCCACTTCTCTGCTCCAGCGGATTCCGTTTCAGCTCCCCTGCCTCTCCATGGATCTCGCGCTGCCATCGTCCTGTGGAATTGATGTCCCCTGCCCAGAACATAAAGCAGAAAAGCGGTAATCACACCTGAGTCACCCTCACGAAGGAGGAAATAGAAACGGGCATTATGCAAGTTCCAGGAAAGCAGAAATTCTCAGAGTGTCTCGAAGGCTTGCTGCTTTTGGAGGCTGCACAAGCCCAGCAATGTCAACAGCACTGCCCTTGGAAGCGGGTATCCCTCTAAGGATTGGGGCGGCACAGGCTGGCGAGGGACCTGGAGAGCCCTCTGCAACTGAGCATTAGAAATTTGGACCAGGTCAGTGCCGGGGATGCCAACCTCATTATTGCCAGGAAGGAAGTAGCTGCTCGAATGAAAAGGAGATAAATAAGCTTCTTTCTCATACTGGTTCCAGCAAAAAATAGCTGAAATCCTATTTAACATGAAGCAAATTGCTGTGGGAGTTCAGAATTCGTTGTCATTTTAGGAGTCTGTGTCCAGCTACCTAAGTCTCCACAAAGAACACAAGACACAGAATGTTGTTTAGTGAGCAATTTCAGCGACTCCATTTCGGGCATAGTATTCAACTGTACTTCCGATCTTTATGGATAGCTTAGCTTTCAGGATAGTTCTTGTTTCCATTATTTGAATCATGTTTTCCCTGTAACCACTCAAGTAGGACTGAGATGGCACTAGAGTCGATTCCACAAAAGATTCTTATGGGAAAGATTTCTGCAAGCACCAGGTGGCAGTAGATAGTATCAGGCATAATCATAATTATGACAAGGGGAACATCCCTTTCCTAATCATGAAATTCCACTAACTTTCCCCCATCCATTCAACTCGATGTTTTTCACTGTTTATTTTCTTTTGAGTCCCATAGAAGCTAAAGTAATTCTTTTGATGGCTATTTTGTAGCTAGTAGCAGATTATCAGTTCTTTCTGTA
Source organism: Hystrix cristata (assembly GCA_004026905.1). Taxonomy (NCBI): domain Eukaryota; kingdom Metazoa; phylum Chordata; class Mammalia; order Rodentia; family Hystricidae; genus Hystrix; species Hystrix cristata. Next base: position 67,467 of record PVJO010005928.1, read on the forward strand.
GTAGTTTTTTGTTGGGAAAGAGCGACATTAATGACACGTGAAGACGTCTTCAGAGATTTGCCCCTGGCTCTTTTCTGATGTCTTTAGACTGTCCTTGTGGATCACTGTGGCTGGCAACTTTGAAAGGCATGTAGTCCACCCTTACAGAGGCCATAAGATTTGACCGATAATGTACAGGAACTCGGCTACTCACCAAGGACTTCCATGAGTGAAGCAACTCTGTTCCCTTGTTTCTTCTTCTTCTGAGATTGGCGCTAAAGGACACCCGCACTCTCTCGTGTCCACTGCAGGGCATAGCTACACCACTGTAGTTCACATACATCCAGAAGGGTGAATCATTGCTACTTACATATGAACTGAGTTTATCAATAATCTCTTTCGCTTTTTCTTTCCTCGGCAAATCTAACTGTACTATGTCCTTCTGTTTGCTCCTATTGAGTTCTGTCTTCTTGGATAGACTCTAAGCCTTCAAAGAGCAAAAGGGTCTGACCTGCTTATTTCAAAATTGTAGTTAGAGTTTGGTACGATGCCCAGGTTGGGGTGTGAAAATCACAGAGTGTATCTTTCAGAAACAATGGAGAAATACTGTACAATTCTAAAAGATCTTCCAAATTTTTGCTGCTCTTTAAGAAGTTATTTTTGTGATTAAAATCCATTGATAGCCACTATTTTTAGAACTGTGCTTGTATTTCTCAAATACATTCAAATTTTACAAGTCTTTATTTCCCAAGAGGAAACTACATTTAGTCAATATTTTTCTAAGAAAACTTTTTGATCCGTGATAATGTTCTAATAGTAAAACTCCAAATTAAATAACAATGAAGTATAATCATGAGATAACTAGTTGCCAAAAATCTATCTAGATTTGCACAGCAAAAATCATTTTAATAGGAAACAAACTTAGGGAATTTTTGTATCCACTCGTCTATCCATTCTGGTTTACATAACTTCAAATTTTTCAGTTGTAAAAATCAAATATTTTCAGAGAAGTTGAGAATAGAATAGTGGTTACTGGAGCCTAGGAAGGTAGTAGAGAGCGGAGAGGGAGAGAGAGGATGTTTAGTGGTCTTGGGGGGAAATTGGAGAGGAGATAACATCTAATGCCGTGTACAGCACAGTAGAGTAACTACAGGCAACAGCAGTGACCGTGTGTTTCCACTAGCTAGTCGGGGAGATTGTGAGCGCCCCTAACACAAAGAAATTACAAATGTCTAAAATGTATGCGCCGGTTACCTTGATCTGATCATGACACATAGCATATACACTTTGAAATACCACACTGCACCCTGCAAATATTCACAATTATTATGTGTCTAGCAAATATTAAAAATATATTTTAAAAGTCAAATATTTAACCAATTTGTTCTTTTACACTGATTTTTAGTGTATTCATTAATTTCTACTTGTCTAGTGCAATATATATTTATGTAGTTTTACATCGATACCTACTTCAGGACTTAACATTTTCCCAGTGCCTGGTGTGAGTTCTTTGGGACAGCACCCAGGTCCATAACAGGACATCTGCACCGCCTCCTGGTTCCTCTCATATAGCTGCCTTCTCCTCTAAGCAAGGTAACTTTCAAAGCATCTCCCAGATACTATACTCCTCTGGGTATCTGGGCTTCCCCACATTTCTTCCTGACTCAATCTCTGTTGTTCTTCTCTGTGTGCTGAAATATTTTCTTTCAAAAAGCAAAAAAATCTCATTTCTTCTACCCCAGATAGTTCCTCTTTCCTTTGTACTTCTACTATATCTTTTTATAACATTACTGGTATTATAAAGCTTATAACTGATTCCCTATTATTTGTCTACCTATCTATCTGTCTGTCCATCTATCTATCTACCTACCTGTATATCTATCTTTCATTTATCTACCCTCCCATCCACCTATATCTATCATAAGCTTCTAGAGAGAAAGGACCACGTCCTATTGAATCCTCGTCGTCTTGCATGGTAACAACAAAAATATTGTAAATATTTCTCATTGAGTACATCTCTATGAAGTCTGAGAAATGTGGCATAGATATTCCAACCCTCGTCTTTCAGGTGTTCATGTGAGGGTTGGATCCTCACCCGCAGAGTGAATGCAAACACCACTGGCATTAGACAGCAGTCACCTGGCAACAGAGGCAGGACCTGTCCTGTGCCACCCGGCCAGTGCAGATGCACTGTGTGTCTCACAGAGAGGCAATGGTTGTGTTTTATTTTAAACACTACTAAGGAATAAGTGTCCTTGTTCCACAGGAAGTAAAGGTATTCGGTGTCTGGCGGGTCTGTTTTCTTAAGTGCTGTCAAAAGAAGTATTTATTGCGAGTACCATACATTCTGGGTACATTTTCCCCCTTAATCTATATTATCTCCCTTAAGAAACTGTTTTAATGAAATATACTTGGTGGGCAAGAAGATGGTGTCATATAACATGTACGATTTGAGAAGTTTGGGCACATGTATGTCTCCGTGAAACCACCAAGACATCAAGATGAAGATTGTGTCTTTAATCTCCAGAGGTTTCTTCATGCTCCTTCATAAATCAGCCTCTCCAGGCCCCATCTCCAAGCAATCACTCAAAGGGTTCTGTTGCTATAAATTAGTTTGCCTTTTCTGGGTCTTATATAGCTACAAATGTATTTTTGTTTGGAGTCTTTCACTCAACATAATCATTCTGAGACTCATCTTTGCTGCTGCACGTAACAACAGTCCAAGTCCTTTCCTGTTCTGTCCCGCCACGATTTCAGGAAGAAGACGCCACATGGCCTGTATCTATTATCTTGAAACATCACCATCTTCCACTCACATTTATGGCATTATCCTAATTCCCCTCATCGTCTTTGGGCACCAATCACAATCAGTTCTTTGACTGTGTTGTCTTTTGAAATATAAATTTCTGGATTCAACTGTGTCTCCTAGAAAAGGATTTGAGCCACGAGTACCTGGGGAGGAAAGTCACTGTAGGACTTGGTCACATCCCTGGGTCGCACAGTGTTCTTAGTGGGTAACATCATGTAACACTCAATGGGGCCTTCATAGGCTTCACTGTCCCCAAATCCACCTCAGCAGGAAAATTCCCCAAAATGCTTCAAATGGGTTCCCTCAATGGCATCTTCTTGTCATGAGTCATGATGCATATTTTCACTTCTTTGCATTGTTTCTTCATCCATTTGTCCTTTGGCTGCAGCATAACACTGCCATTTACCCCTGGAACAAAAAGAACGCAATACTGTGGGTAGAAAATGTCCTTTTTCATCTCGAATGCCCTTTCTCTTTTGACCCGACTTTGACAACCATTTTTTTCACTTTGAATTACTTCCCAGATCTCCTCAAATCAATGAATTTTGAATGAATTTCTACTTTTCGGGAGCAATTCTTTATATACTCCTGCTTCCTTGCACCATTATATACTCAGTTTCATTAACTTGACAGTAAATAAGTAGAAGTAACATTGTTTTTCCTGATCATTGGTATATGACTTTGATCTGCTTTAAATTATCTCTCATTATCAATAATACTAACTCATGATTTTACAAACCTAACCTCTGTACACCCCCAACCCCCAGTCCTTAGTTCTACCTGGAAAAAAAGTTAAAGTGTCTCTTCTTGCTGCTAGGAAAAGGAATTTGAAGTTTAATTTCCACAATAATTCAAATATATTCTACGGCTTGGTGTGATTCCCCTAACTGTGACTTCACACTTTTAAAAATAGAACTGCTTGGGCAAGTCACTTTACCTTTTGGGATTTTAATTTTTCATCTGAAAAATGAAGGGATTTGAAGTTGATGATCTTTGAAGTTCCTTTTATCTCCAGGTCTCCATGAATCTGTGACTCTCTAATATGTGCCTTGCAGAAATTCTGCAAGAATTAACGTTTTTGAAATAATTTAAAACTCAAGGATGAAAGGTTTTATGCTAGTGCCAAAACCTATTTTTATTAAATGAAGCATGCCAGGGAAGCCTGCTGTGCCTGGGGACAGCTGCTGTCCGTGGTATCCCCGGTACTGCCTGTGCCCAGTGCAGCTCCAGAAAGGGGAAGATGGAGCCAGAATCATGGTGAGCAGGAAGGCCAGACAGGAGCGGGCTGGTGGGAACACACACACACAAGTGTGCACAGAAAGGAGCTTGTGGCACGCTCTGAACTCCGTGGTCGTCCTTGAGGGAAGGGGAGGGGTGGCTCCCTGTCACCCATTGGTGCGGGCAGCCCCCGCGACTGCTCTCGGTACCAACCCTTCCTCGCCTGATTCCTTCTGCCTGGTTGTGGCAAATCCATCTGGTGCGCCATTTTGGCTACCTGTGCACCTGAAGGGGGGACAAACATGGATGGTGATTTCAGGAAAAATTATGCATTGTTTTACTGATTTTTCTCATTCTTGCTTCAGTTAACAGATCCTCAAAAGTATAATAAATACATAATCACCCAGGACTGAGTCACTCCTAAGCAATGTTAGGACAGGAGGCGAATGCAGGCTGTATGTCAGTTACACTGTGAGATTTTATTTGGTCTTCACTGGCTGTGTGTGCTATTAGCCTGGAGATCTTAGCAAACAGGAGTTGTGCTTCGATGGCCCCAGGGTGTGGCCCAAGGGGCTGGGCTGGCTTCTGAGGACCTCCTCCTAGGCAGCAGAGCCCCAGGACAAAGCCCCTCAAACCCCAACACACACGGGTGGTGGGAACCCCCCACCCCAACTCTAACAAGCACTGAGTGATGCTTGACTGACTAACTGAGGTCCTTGTTGTGGATAGCACTGCTGTGCACCCTTGGGTGCTTGTGCAATTTCATTTTTATTATTATCATCACCAAATATTGCATAATGAAAATAACACTGCTTCTGTTTTAGGTTAAGGAGGGTAAAAGCTATAAAAATGTAAAACATGAAAGTAACTGAGATATAAAGACTTTTTTCTATGCTACCTCTCCATCCAGTTATTCTAAATCCCATTAATTTTGCTCAGAATTACCCTGCTCCTGGAGACCAGCACCCAGAAGGAGATATTAAGCTTTCCTAATACAGGCACTCGCAGACACTGTTTACTGTGGGATTTTCAAGGAAAATCAAATAGACAAGGTGATTGTGTCAGACACTTGCTCAGAACCATGAACCTGAAAACTCTGTCATACCTTAAAGCTGCGGTAAAATGTCTATATTGAAATATTGTGGGAGCAACGGGCACCAGCAGGTTCCAGGCTGCGCATAGAATACCGAACGTGCAATTGCGACTTCACTCTGCCAGGAACAAGACAGCTGTCCTGGGATTGGGAGGCAGTTGGCGCCCACTGACCGTAACTTCTCAGGGACTTGACTGGACGTGGTCCCTGCTGCCTGTGGACCCCTGTCAGTGAGCTGCTACAGGATGGGAAGTTAATATCCATGGCAGCTTTATTTTCCCACGGAATAGTTATTTCCTTGTTCTGAGAATTTTTCCCTCATAGCATAGAAAAATCATAAGCATTGAAATGGGTAGATCTCAACTCAAATTTTGGCACAGATCAGTATTACCCGGAGGAACCCAATAAGCCTGCAGAAAATGGCACCAAATATTCCCGCTCAACAGGGCGGCTGTGAGGGTTAGAGACAAAATAAACTAGGCGCCCTTTACTTAAGCGAAGTGCCCAGCAGGTAGTAGGTAGCAATGTTTCCATCAGCTTCCCTGAGAATTCTTCTCCTCCAGACAAATATCCAATGATCAAGTAAAATTAACAACTGTTAATTTATAAATATTGCCAAACAGATGATAGATAAGTAGAAGCTAAATGAACTGTGTGCATTTCTAAATACATATTTACTTACTATTTTTCAAAATTTGGTTTGAGCTTTCCCTCTTTCTTTCTTTCCTTCCTTCCTTCCCCCCTCCTTTCTTTCTTTCTTTCTCTTTCTTTTTTTAATGGTGCTGATAACTGAATCAGAGCCTTCACATTGATCTGCATCTCCAGCACTTTTTCTTTCTCTCTCTCTTTTTTTTTTTTTTTTTTTTGGTGCTGGGAATTGAACTCAGGGCCTTGTGCTTGAGAGGCAAGCACTGTAACCACTGAGCTAAATCCCCAGAACCAGCCCTTTTTAAAAAATGTTTTTAGTTTGAGATGGAGTCTTGGCAAGTTGCCTAGGCTATATTCCAGCTTGTGATCTTCCTGCCTCAGCCTCTCAGAGTGGTGGGATTACACCAGCAGTACGGCGCTGCCCTCGCACCTGACTTCAATTTGGAATTTCTAACATGGAATGTATTACCCAGTCTAAAATTTAAACAGGCAATAATGAATTTTTATAATAGTATAATTCTGAATTAACTAATACAGAAGTTTAATATATTAAGAAGCGTATAAAGAGGTGTCCACATTAAGGTCAGGACTGCAGTCGGTGACAGCCATCACAGGGTACAATTCAGTGCAGTCCTCAGCCAGGACAGGATTCTCCATCAAGAAGGCAGATGCAGAATACCGTGGTACTTCAGGGCCCAGCGTTAAATGGTTCGGCAAGGCGTGAAGAGGACCCAAACCCTGAGTACCAGACAAATTGTTATGGCTGGAGGGAGCAGCAAGGCACAAGGCAACAGGCACCAACAGGTTCCAGGTTGCGCCTAGAATACCAAACAAACAATAAGGACGAAATTTTCACATCAAAATGCATCAAGTACCAAATCTACTGAATTTCAAAGCTGTGGAGTACTGAGGCATGACTGAGAAGAAGAAATAGAAATCAAAAAGAGCAGGACCAATTAGATGGTGGTTCAGGATGTGAGCAAGCAACAAGCTACAGTCAATGCAGGAGGCAGAGATGAGAACACGTGAGACGTAAAATTCCCACCGAGATGAGGGAGGAAGAATTTCAAATGCAACTCATGCGTGTGCTGAATGCTGCCATGATGAAAGGCTTCTCTCAACCTGCTCTGTGGGATTTTTACTTTATTTACAGGGCTGATGAAAGGAATTGACACTTAAGAACAGAACACCTACAAAATCATGAACAAGAGGGCAATTCAACAGAGACTTGTCCTGATGAGTGCCACAATTAAACCAATAATCTACACGTTCATTTTTGAAAAAACTTAGTACAGTCTCTTACATCCGACATGAATGCATTTGTCAGTTGTCTTTACGACAACTATATGGTTAAATGCATAAAAGTGTGTAAATTTTTTTTAACACACTCACTAGAATCTGTTAGATCAAAGATTTAGGTGGACATGGCCAGGTGTGAGCCACCACCCTGAGACAGAATGACAGGCTTTGTACCCAGGCTGCCACTACATTAGTGACCATAACTTCCCAGGATCTCAGAGTCCAATATTACAGAATGTATTAAATAAACAATATTCAGGACATACTTTTAATGTATGTCTTAGAATAAGCACATTGTGAATTCTGCTATCACTTATTTACTTCTTATTAGTCTTTGGGGATTTCTGGGCTTGCTACAAATATCACTTTATACGCTATCAGTATGCTTTTTTCTCCACTGTGGGCAAGTTTTCCTCAGGGCGATGATTACCCATGTTATTTAAACCAGAGATTTGGGCAAAGATTAGGTGTTGGTGAGAAAAACATGTAATTTCAACTTTGTGAAGTTCCCAGTGACTAAAATAGCAGTCCCTTTGTCTCTCAAACACTTAATGGTATTCTTACAGGATATGTTGAAATTAGTTCAGTGTTTGCCTATTTTCAGATCACAGCTTTTAAAAGATAAGTCACCTTCAATAAGTTACATTCGTATTTACACAGTCATCCAAGTTCATCAGTGCTCACGTCAAGCATTGCTTCTGTTCATCTATTCCATGGCCATCTTTAACACAATCAACGAACAGCCATTAGAAAGAACCCAAAAGGTCAACCGTTTTTATGAAAAAAAGAAGCACCTTAAACTATGAATGACTATTTCATTTCAGAAATTGGAATTTTCATAAAATAGATTTTCTTAAATCCAATCAACATATTTGTTCAACTGCTAACCTACGCTAAGAGGGGCAAATTAATCAGTGCTGAGGAGATGCACCTTCCAAATGAGGCACACGAAAGGCTGTCGATGCCAACCTCTAAGAAACACGAGAGCATTGTTTTCTGTTTTATCAGCTCAGCCAAGCATGCATGTTACCCCATGAAGCTCCTTAGAAGAAATGTCAAGGAAACAATGATCTTGAGGGTTTCTGTGTTGATGGTCTTGTTACCTACCTAGCACGCCCACTCAAAAATTTATTTGGATTTTTGAAATAAAATACAATTATTGGTTGTACCCACAATTTGTGTAGCTAAGTTAATGTTCTTACCGATAACTTATTTGTCTTGATGTCGATATGTCCTGTGTATCGATGCTTTCTCTGAAATTTAACTGCTGAAATACTAATATAGAATAGCTCCTTTGGGAGGAGAGATACATAGACTCTGTAATTGACCCTTGTCTCAGCTGCCTAATTCATAATAACAGAGAGTTGAAGGAAACAGCAGGTCACATGATAGTGGCAGGCTAATTCTTTTCAAACAGTGATGGCCTTTTCATTTATCTTATCCACCCTCTCTTTTAAATCAATATGTAAGTTTCAAAGGAGATACATCTGGATTTGAATCCAGGCTCTGCCATCTAGTGGTTACCAGACCTCAGAAAAATTACACACCCTCTTGAAGACCCAATTAATTCTTCTGGTGCCCGATAACAATTAACATTTCTCACCTAGGGCTTCCATGAGGAGGAATAAGAGAGTGCAGGCTAAAGTCCTGGCTCTTGGGGGGGGGGAGGTCTCGTAAATGTTAATTATTATGATTAACACTATTGACATTATTATTGCTTTATAACAGCATGGTAATAGACAACTTGGATTAGCAAATCTGTTACTTTATTGCCAAAAAATATAAAGGAACTGGTTTGAGTACATGTCATAGAGGAAAAAGTAATGAATACTAAATATCAGACTTGGATTCAGGCTGTGGATGGTATGAAATAAACCCTAGGAAGAAATGCCACGTCAAGTCACAGGGGCTGACACCAAGTCCCATTTTAGTTTTCCCAGACTGTGGCCAATCCCGTCCCGATCGCTGTGCCAATCTGCAGTATGGGTACAGACAAGGCACAGCAGGGAGGGCAGGGCAGGCGGGGAGTGGGGCTGCCAGGTCAGGGCTTTAAATAAGAAGTGGCTCCATCTCTACTGAAAGTCTGCTTGGAAACCGCCAGTTCTTTTGTATTTAAGATGCAGTTTTGAAAATGTATACAGCAGCAATCAAAATATGTAAATGTTTAAATAAAAAATTGTTACAGTAAAGGACACATTGCCAGGAATCACCCTCAAAATCCTCTCTCTCTACTTCAAACACACTTATCCCGATGTCCTTGACACTTTCTGGAGCATTTCTGGAAGTCCTCCTTCCTTAGTGTCTTTACGAGTGTGATTAAAAAAAAAAAATGGTGAACGTGCTACTGAGTGCTGCCCAATCAGGTTCACAAAAACGTGGCTTGTGTCTTCATCCATCTTATTCACCAGATCCAGCACTGTGCAACCTGTGGCTCTTCCCTAAAGTCAAATGACCATAAAGGTAAATGTTTTGAATAAATTCAGGACATTGAAGCACCCCCAACAGGGCAACTAAAGACACCACAAAAGAGGGCTTCCAGAACTGCTTCAGAAAGTGGCAAGAATGATGAACTTGTTCAGAGCAAGAGGGAGTATTTTGAGGGGGATTCCTGGCAATGTGTCCTTTACTGGTAGTGTTTCTCTTACTGTAACTTTTTTAAAAAAATTTAAGCCTTCACTGTATTTTTTGATCCTATCTCAAAACAATTAAAAGTTTAGACTACTAAGGTTTAGTTACTATTTAATAACTAAAGAGATTCTTCCTATTTGCTCTTAGAGAGGAACAAGAAAGCTGTGTGTGGTGGTGCGCAACTGTGGTCCAAGTTGCATGGGAGACTGAGGCAGGGGGATCCTTTAAGTCACAAGTTTGAGGCCAGCCTGAGCAAGGTAGCAAGACCACCATCTTAAAAACCAAACAAATAAGAATAACAAAAATGCTAGGGTACATTTTAACATTTGTGGATGATGAAAACAGTGTTTCATACCAAAAAGAGTCAAAATGGAAATATCTCATCACCAGGTGTGACATTTTCCTCCACATTCTCACTTTATTAACATAAACTCCTTCCCAAATGAAATAAGGAAAGCTAAGGGGAAATCACGCAAATGCTATTTTTCATTTGCATTATTCTATGTTCCCCTGCTCATAGCGGACATGGAATTCTAAAATCACTCGTAAGCAAATTTGCTCTGGGAAATACATGAATATGTCTTTTTCTTTCCACTTCTACAGTCTTCATTCTGCCCTGCCATTGCCTCCTGAGGATTTCTGAGCAAAACAGAAATGGTAAATAGTTGACAGTTTCGGCTTCTTGCAATTTTTCCTTGAGGGACATACTTCCAGTGCAGGAGCTCTGCAGCCTACAGCCCACAGCTCACAGGCTAAATTCATGTTGCGATCTGCTTTTATATAAATCATAAGCTGTGCACGATTTTCCTTTTTTAAATTGTTGAAGTAAAATCAAAATAAAATAATAATTCATGTCATGTGAAAATTCAGGTGAAATTCCAATCTTAGCATCCATCCCTGATTAAAGTTTAGCGAGAGCTCAGCATTGCTGATTCATCCGCACGCCGTGTCGGCTTTGTGTCCCTGTCACTGTGGGGTTCAGAAGGCACCACACAGACCACGTCCTGCACTCTCCTGGCTTTGCTCTGCTGCTTAGTCCACTGCAAATTGCAGCGCACAGCTGTTGTTCCACTGTATTCTAGGTGCCACGAATAACACCATGACACAACATTGATATGACTGTTGTAGTTCACACTAAACATGAAAAATGTGGACCCTGAATTTTGCAGTTACATTGACGAATTAAGTGACAAAATAAAGAATTTTAAGCAATGACACAATAGCCACGTTAAAAAAATAAAATAAAATGCTGGCAATACCAAAATTAAGCACTCGTCACACCTCTAACTTTCCCAGCAATGCTGGGGAAAAGTAGAGGAATTTAAATGATGCATATTTTCACAACAGAATTTATTCACAAGAGTAAAAGGCAAAAGTGGGGCTGGAACTAATTTTCTCATCAGTTCTCTAGACAGCTGCACAGGGAAATCTACTTGCCAGTGTTGACTTCCTAAATCATAATGATGGCAGTATTTGAAGAGGTGTAGCTAGAGAAAATAGTTAAGGTAGTCAACTTTTGGGCAAGAGTTGGAAACAACTGGCAACACCATTAATAGTTGTAAAACAAGGCGAATGACCTGGAGTAGTTAGCTCTTGATAAGTCAAATGTTATTTGTACTGATCAGTTGTTGACATCTAGACAAGTCAACGATGGGTTTCAAATGACTGAACAATTAATTTCTATAAGTATCTTGGTGAAATAAATGAAGATGAGAATATGAAAAGAACTGAGTAACACTAGTTTAATACTAGCTGAAGTGGAATCTGCTAAGAAGTGATTCTATTGATGATGAGGGAAAATGTGTTAAGGAATAGCAAAGAGATCATTATTTAGAAATTTACAAAGCTTGTGAAAATGTCAGGTGTTTAGACTCTTTTATTTATTTATTTATTTATTTATTTTTTGGTGCTGGGGATTGAACTCGGGTCCTTGTGCTTGCAAGGCAAGTGCTTTAACCACTGAGCTAAATCCCCAGCCCCAATGTCAGGTGTTTAAAGCCTAAGATTATTCATCGTATTGTTTATCAGCAGTTTCTTCACAGAAAACATTTGAAACTGCACATATTACAAAACTAATAGGGTGAACAGTAAATTGTACTCACTCTTGTGCAGAGTTAACCACCAGGGCCTGTACTGAATGTTTTCCGAATGAATTCTTTCAACCACTGTTGTCAAACACTGAGCAGTTTTGAAATTAGTTTTTTTGGGGGGACTGATAGTGTATCTAAATGAACATTAAGAAAGACTAGCTAATGCCTATATTGAAATACATGTTTCAATAGTCACTTTCATAACAAGTGAAGTTGTTTCAATTATATAATGTCGAATGGTCTAGATGCTCTGCCCTGTCAGAAGTTAAAACACGTGGCTGGATCCTCATTCTTACACAAATTGGTAAACTACAGTTCTGAGCTAAAACACACTTACTGAAGCATTTTTCCAGTTATGGTGAAAGTGCGGAGGAACATTTCACATTTCAATATCCATTTAGCCACATTAGGACCATCTAGGAGACTATGGAGACACTTCCAAGATAAGAGTATGCTCAACTAAATCCTATGCCTACACATTGGCATCCCTTTTTAGCAATACTTGTGTAAAAATGCCTTTCATAGATGAAATATGTAAAATCTCATCCCAGATCACATCAAGAGATGAACATTTGCTTTCAATTTTGACACTAGAGAAGATTAAATTTGAACCCACCGTATGTTTTTCATCATTAATATAACAAATCGCCATGAATTTAGTGACTTGAGACAACGCTTACTTATCTCATAGTTGGGTAGGTCAGAAGCCTGAAGGACAAAAAGCACTAGAAACCTGAATGTTTGGAGTCCACAAGGCCAAAAGCAATGTTTTAGCAAAGCTGATAGCATCTCCAGAGGCTCCGGACTGATTTACCTTCTAAACTCACTCAGATTTTGGACAAACGCAGTTCTTCATGACTATAGAACAGAGGCCTTCACTCCCTTGCTGAGGCTCAGCTGGGGCCACTTGCTGATCTAGAAACTGCACAGTCTTCCTCCTGCATTCAGGTGGCCCCTCTACTTCTCTTTCTCATTCTGCTGTTCTCTCCAGGGCCTCTTCCCGCTCCATCTCTCAGACTCATCCTTAGTGACATTTATACTGCACCTCTCTCCCTTGGTATCATATATATGCCCATTACTTCAGGAGAATTGCTCTCAAGTGAAATAAGTAGTCATTCTACTATTATATGTTGTTTCATGCGAGGCATTCTGCTGGAAACTGAACACACACAATCAGAGAGTGACACCATTGTTCTTGTGGAAACTGTATTATGTAGGAAATAGACAGAGATTATCTTCACTCGACAGATGACACGGTCTTCACCACTGCTTGACAAAGGACAGAGACACAGAAAAGCTGTGGTCCCACAGAACAAGGCTTCATCTCCAGTTCTGTAAGTGTCTGTTGATTTTGCCTTGGTCAACAAGAGAACTAAATGTCTAGATGCTCACATGTTTTCTGGACATTTAGTGTGTTATCGCATGCAAACAGTTAGGTGAAACTTAGTTTTGAAATGTTTCCACTTGAATATTAATTCATTTTGTTTACCTTGCTTTTCCTGTTGGGAAGGCTATTGCCCAAAGGTCATAGCAGAATTCCTCACTTTATTTGACAGGTTGAAGACCAAATTTTTGAATGTCAAACACTCTGAGTTTGTCTGTTGTCTAAAGACATTTCACTTAGGTTTTTTTTTTTTTTCTCTTCCCGAAGAAATCTTTTTTCCCTAGCAAGAAAACTCAATGTGAAATAAATCATGTGCAGGTTCTGTGGCACCAGGAGTTCTTATATTCTCTCACTTTCTATATCATTCTAAAAGGAGGAAAACTCATAAGGGGTGGAGGGAAAACTACAAGATCATTTTAATCCCCTCTCCCTTCCCCTCCCCCAAATCCTCCTCCCCATCAAATTACATACACCGGTTCTCCAAGATGAATATAATTATTACGCGATGCACACATTTACTAATGAAAAAATGAGTAGAACAATCAGTCCTCTCCTATTACCATCCTATATTGACTGTGGATCCCACCCCAGTCCTTCGCCCTCCTCCTGTGATGTCCCCCGGGGACCTGCTGGGCAATTTTGCCCAGGGTAGAAACCATTCCACCTGGGCCTCAGCAATAATGGTACCGGCATAAACATTTTAAAGAAATAGTGAAATGGACCAAAATCTGGGCTGCGTTTTACAGTCAGCACACATTTTCTTTCTGAGCTGCATCACTGGTCCAGCCCTCTCTCCCTCCTGGTTTAGACCACAGCCTTTGTGCGCCCCCCTCCACCACAAGGCTCCTCTATGAGTCGCATCTCTTTCTCTCCCCACCCTGCCGGATGCGGCCCCCACCGCAGAGCCGGGAGCTGTGCCCTCCGGCTGCCGAAGTCTTCACAGTGAAACTGCGGTCGATGCCCAGAGATGCGACGGTCACTAGGAACGGCACCCTGGGCGATGCCTCTTTAACAGTGAGTCTGCTGCCCACTTCTGCCCAAGAAATGGCTTCAGAAAATTCTTTATTTTGCCTGGTTTAGATGGGAGAGCTGCCTTGTCAGGGTAGAGGGGTCCTTTTCATGGTCAGGACTGTGTATGGTAATCAGCCAAAATGGCTCCTTCAGAGGCAGGTTTCTTACTCGGCACAGAAACCCTCACTTGCTAATCCCAACCCGACCTGAAAACATGCCCAAGGTCATTGGAAAACATGTGTAATTTCCAAAAACACAGTGTGAGAGAAATGTAATCTATATATTTTGAATAAAGATTTGTTAGACACGTTTCAGGAAAAAAATAGAATTCCTACTGGAGGGAAGGTAAGAGTGGAGGAAGAAAGACAAGGAAGAAGAGAAGGAAAATTTTATAGAGAAACCTTCGGATATTTGGTAGGGAAAAACTGATCAACCTGTATTATGTTTGGATTTAAAACAAACAACAACAACAAAAAAACAGATTTACAGTCTGGATGAATGATCGTGTGACTGTGCTGAATGAGTGTGTTAATGTGATCCAAGTGTGTAAGTTGGTAAACAGACGTCCAAAGAACTGAGCATCTGGTCCAACACACCCCGGAATGGAAAGATGCATCTGGCCTAGAAGTCTCTTATCCTGCGTCCAGGCAGCAGCCACTTGGGGGCCCACCCCACAGAAGGATGAGCAGATAAATCCACATTTCTTCCCAAGTCTTGGAAACTGATGTTGACCAAGATATTCAGCAAAGATGAATCCGGCATGAGTGAGGCAGCACTGATAATCATGTTTCTTCTATCTAGCCCCTAAATGCAATGTTTTGGGCTCTAAATTAAGCTTTATTGTAAACTGGACTTGCAAGAGTTATCATGTGACTGGTATCCACTTATCTTTTGGTGAAAAGTAACTTCCTCTACGTTGATCTGGAATATCACTAGCAGATCTCTTCTGAGTGTACCATTTATCTTTCTAATGGATCCCTAGTAGTATTTAACATTAGCTTTTCACATGACCAAAATTAAGCAACTGTGCCTGTCTTCTTTCATTTAAACCATTTTTCTAATGAAATCTTAATAGGCTTTCACTATTGAAGAGCAATTTAAAAATCAATCATGGAGTAAGATTTTCCACTGTTAGAATTTGAGCTGTGTGGTAAGAGATTAGAGTGGGAGGCATCAATATAAACCCACATTCAATTTACTATAGTGGTCAATGAACTTCTTGTGGAATGTGTGGATATACTGATTTGTATACATCCCCCTCTGTCAATTGGGAGGAGTTAGAAGCAAAGACAACCCAATAGCAGCCAATACCTTTAGCACCCAAATCTTTGTTTCTAATACTATTCTCAAGCATCCAGTGCTCCTTGGGAAAATGGTTTCTTCTAGAACCCATCCTAGAAAGACACGAGATGAGCCTGGAGGATCTTGCAATACTAGAAAGCAATAGACATTTTTTTAAAAGAAGAAAAACACCCACAATGATAGGGTGTGTTGAATGAATGAGGAAGTCCTCTGAAAGAGCTCCCAATGGGTAAAATTGAAAACATTTGGACAACAAAAAATATTTAATTATACACCAAAGTAAAAAGGAAATATACAAAGAACATCTATGAGTCTATCTATATCAATATAAGAATGAATGGATAGAGCTAGGTGTGGTGGCCCAGGCCTATAATCCCAGAACTCTAGGAAACTGAGGCAGGAGGAGGTTCAAGCCTAGCCTGGGCAACACAATGACTTAATGATACTCTATGTCAGAACCGATGGGGATGTAGTTCAGCACGAAGGCCTTGGGTTCAACATCCAGTATAAGAGAACAATAGCAAAAAGAATGAATAGAATAAAATAGAATTGATAGATTCTTGTGCAAAACTAAGACTAGCATACTAGACTTCTACCGGAAGGAGGAAGGGGGTACCCGGCGCTCACTCCTTCCGTGTAAGCTGCACACCAGGATTCCCTCCAAAGAACACAGTAGGGAAGCTGATGAAAACCATTCTCCTCTTCAGAAAGAAGCCAGAGGAATGCTACTTCAGGACAGCAGCGGGGTTCATAGAAGCAGCACATCAGTAGTGGATCCTCGAAGTAACGAACATGTCCCTTTACCCCCATGCTTCCCCTCTAAACCCCTAAACCCAGTCCAACCCTGAGACAAACATCAGGTTATTCCTAGTTGTGGGAAATGCTACAAAAATAGCACGCCTCAAAACTGTCAAAGCAATCAAAGGTAAGGAAAATCTGGCACAGTGTCGTGCTGGAAAGTGATCGAAGGACACGTGATAGCTGCATGTGATGTGCTGTGCTGGGTGGGACCCTGGGACAGGCAGAGGATGGAGGGAGAGGCTGAGGAAACTTGTGTGAAGTGTTAAAGACTGTGTATCAGTGCTGCTTCCTTGACCATAACAAATGCATCGTACTAATGTAAGATTCACAATAGGGGAAACTGGATCTGAAGATAAGGCACCTTTCTATTCTGTCTGCAGATTTTCTATGGTCTAAAACTGTCCTGATATTAAGCAGTTTTTAAAAAATCACCATCAATCCCATCAACCAGTGACAAACAGAAACATTTTCACGCAGGCTGCATCTCTTTTTCTGTATAATTTCATTTTCCAGTATGGTTTCATACTGTATACAATTTTTTTCACTTGCCATTTAGTGAATGTGTTTCCATGCATTACAATTCTACAACATTATTTCTTCAATTCTACAGCCATATTTCTTCAATTATGGTTTCTCTGTTTTTCCCCAATTTTACTGAATTTACTGGGGAGAGATGTGCAGGAAAGGGAAGGAGTAAGAAAAGATGAAATGACTCTGACATGTGTGTCTTTTGGAGAGAGAAGTAGTAGGCCTGGCTACTGTTAACTGGGGAAACACAGGAGAAAGAAAACACCCAGATGAAGCCACTTCGTCTCTCCAATACTTAGTGTCCTATTCATAAAAGGGACTAGATGAGTTATTCAACAGTGTCCATTCCTAAAATCTTTTACTGCATAATTTATAAAAAGACTATTTCTTAGAAAATTCCATGTAGAGGGTAGGACCTAGGAGACCCACTGTAATAAAGAGGCTGTAGAAAAGAGGTGATGGAGAGGTTTTCTTTTGGCTGTATAGCCAAAATTTCCGGCTCTTGAGGCATTAATGGAAGGTATTGATAGAAACGACATGGGGAGCTGGCAGTAGAACTGGAAGGGCACCCCCAGAAGGAGAGAAGTCTCGGCTGAGTGTGGGGCGAGCAGACGAGCAGATGGAAATCAGCTGAACAGGAGAAGCAGGCTAGCAAGAGAATGTGCTTCTAAGACGCTGGTGGGTTCTCAGGGGTGAAAGGCTGAGGCCTGGGCCAGACGGAGAACCAGCAAGGTCATCCCAGAGGCAGCCCTGCGCTCGGGCACAATTTAAGCTGAATGGTCACCAAGGTCACTCTCAGTCTGAAAGCTGGACAGTTTTTGAGTCTTAATGATGACAGTGTCCTTTAGATTCTTGCCCTCAAGGATCATCCCGATCTCTGAGTCTGCTGCCGTCTTACGTGTGCAGAGCCCGGCTCCTTGTTAAGCCCTGATGGCCACAGAAGGAAAACTCCGAAAAGCAGGTCTCCTGTTTACAAACAAACTTCAGGACTGGTCCTCACGATTTCTTTGTATTTTCTCCACAACGTGAGCTTGAGGATGCCCCATCTGGTAAATAAAACACACAAAGACACACTTACACTGTGAATGGTGTAATCTGCAGGGGAGTAGTAGTTACTTTTTGAGAGCCAATGGTTTGCAAGAGAGCAGACTTAATATGGGACATTTACAAGTTACAGCATTCACCCATAAGCCAAATGCAGGAAGAGTGCTGAATGTCTGTCTATGCACTGGAGACCCAAAAGATCCAGGAAAGGGCTGGGAGCCCACAGCACTGTCCTGTGTACCTCCGTGTCCGCAGATTATGGCTGAAGAAATATTGACTGGAACCAGGATACGATGCTCGCAGCAGAGATGAAGACCGGAGTGCCCTCGAAGCAACAGCAGCCATCCTCGATGACAGCAAGGCCACGAGATCCCTCTTCCACAAGAATACCGAGTTCCCTTTGGGAGAACCAGCCACAACAGAGCGTCTCCTTGGAAAACAGCCGGCCACAGTCACCTGCTCCCTTTCTCCTTTAAGTTGTGCTGGCAACAATCCTCAGGTGGATCTTCTATGCCCAAAAACATCACCAACTCAGTCCAGCTGGGCGTTCCTGCCCAAGTTGACCATATCAGTTCACCACACAGGATGAGGAGTTCTAGCAGCTTCCTCCTGGGTGAAGGGGACCCGATGTGTGTCCAAAGTGCTGGATCCCAGAATTCCCCCCAGGAGAAAATGAGCCTACAGAGAAGGTTGGAAAGGTCCGCAGAGGAGGAAGGAAAGGTGAGTGGTGGGGTGAGACCCACATTAAGGATGTTTGTCCTGGAGAGCACAGAAAGCAGAAAGCGAGGGTGGTGTTCACGAGACCACACCTTGCCCCGGGTCTCCACGTTGCAACACACACACGCACAGAAGCGCACACAGGTGCACCCGCACACACGAGAAGGACATGCACGTGTACATGCACACAAGAGCGCATAGCATACACGCACATGCACATGCAAACATACCCACACGCGCGCGCTAGCACCCAGACACCCAGCCTCCACGAGGCGCTGCACGGATCGGATCCTAGGAGGCCAGAACGCCCGCGCTCGGCACCGAGCAGCGTCACCCTTCTCCATTTCTAGCCGACAGCTGAGTCCCGGCCGGGCTCTTGTCCCGCGCCACGGAGTGGGGGAGCCCGGCCCGGAATCAGCCTCGGCCTCCAGCCCCGGGTCGGCGCCGCCCGCCTCCGCGGCCACGTGTGCGCCTCGCGCGGGACTGGACGGACTGCGGCGGCGACTTGCAGGGGGGTCGAGTGCGGACCAGAACGGGGACCGCACAGCTGCTGTGCCCGCGGTGAGGAGAGGAGGCCAGAACTGGGGGTTGGGGTTAAGGGGTGGGTGCGGCGGGGCGATCTGGGGCGGGGCTTCAGTGGGGGAGGGCGGCCAGGGTTCGGCTGATGCCCCGGCCGGCCTTGTGGGGCGCCCCGGCCGGATGGTTGGTGGGTTAACGGGTAGGGCGTTCAGGACCTGCGTGTTAGGAGGGGAGGTGTCAGCAGGAGCCACGTGGAGTGTTAGAATTCGGGGTGTTAGGGATGGGTGGGGCAGGAGGGTGGGTGGGGTGTCCGGGGATCAGGGTGTCAGAGGTTTAGGGTGTAGGGCTGGGGTGACTTGGTGCCAAGGGCGGGGTGTCTGGATTGGGGCGATGTCTGGGAGCGGGGCGTCTTTGTATACGGGGCGCAGTGTCCGGTGTCAGGGAAAGGGGCGGGCTGTCTTGGTGTCGGGGGCGGGGTGTCTTGTGCCGGGGGCGGGGTGCCTTGATGTCGGGGGGCGGGGTGTCTCGGTGCCGGGGGCGCCGCCGGCCGCGTGGGTGCCGCGTGGAGTAGAGCGGCGCGGGGCGCGCGGGGCTCGCGGGGGCGCGCGGGGAGCGGCGCGGGCACACGCGCTCGTCCCGGGCGGCCCCGCGGTCCGCACCCGAGAATGCTGCGGCAGGCGCTCCGCGGAGGGCTGCGGGCGTGCGGCCGCGGGCTGGGCGTGTGCGTGGGCCGGCACCCCGTCCTCTTCCTCACCGTGCCCGCCGTGCTGACCATCGCCTGCGGCCTCAGCGCGCTGCGCCGCTTCCAGCCCGAGGGCGACCTGGAGCGCCTGGTGGCCCCCAGCCACAGCCTGGCCAAGATCGAGCGCAGCCTGGCCGGCAGCCTCTTCCCGCTGGACCAGTCCAAAAGCCAGCTCTATTCGGACTTGCACACCCCTGGGAGGTACGGCAGGGTGATCCTCCTCTCGCAACCCGGGGACAATGTTTTGCTCCAGGCCGAGGGGATCCTGCAGACCCACCGAGCCGTGCTGGAAATGAAGGTGAACCACAGGGGCTATAATTATACTTTTTCCCATCTGTGTGTGTTGAGAAATCAGGATAAGAAATGCGTGCTGGATGATATTATTTCAGTGCTAGAGGATCTCAGGCAGGCTGCCGTCTCCAATAAGACAACAGCCAGGGTGCAAGTGAGGTATCCCAACACTAAATTAAAGGTATGCTCCTCCTGCATGCTCCTGCCGATTAAAGAGGCAGCACTTCATTTCTTGCCCTAAACAAGCAAAGAAAATGCAGAGGTCTCATCCTTCAGTCTCGGAAGCGGATGCTTCTTTCATTCTGGGGGGGAAAGATGGGCAACTGAGTGAAGAAAACAGGCAATAAATGGCACGACTAGATATTAAGAAATTCAAAGCCAAATCGAACAAATGCCAAAAATGAAAAAAAATTAAAAATGAAAAAGAAAAGAAAAAAAAGTTTTTGAGACCCTGCAATTACATCTTTGTTCAGGGTTAATAAATCAGTGAATGGAAGGGGGAGGGGGAATCCTGAACAGTTGGGGGATTTCTTTTCATTCTGGGGCTCACTGTATTTCTTATTACTGATTACACATCTCCCGGTGCCATGTCCACTGTGTACCTCTCCAGCCTGGCTCGACTGTGACATGCAGGGAGTTCGTGTTCATTGCCCGTTGAGTGTATGTGTGTGAGATCTCTGGGTTATGAATGCAGCAAGGATTCCAGGAATTTGTGTGTGTGTGTGTGTGTGTGTGTGTGTGCCCGCGCACGCCCAACAAAAGCAGCCGAAATCTGTGTGTGAAAACAGGGGTGTGCACCTGACTGATGCATTGGTTCGCTGAGTCCTTTCTCATAAAAAAATCCAACCCAAGCAAGATGCTTCTTAACAGAAGGAAAGAGAAAATTCCACAATCAGCAAAAATTGCAAAACATGATTTGTTTCAGCATTCAGTATACTGATGCTGTTTGGTCTCTCCATTCAAATCTTGCCCCTCAGATGAATTTTCTAAATTCATTCCCCACTGTCAGGCTGGAGCTGCTGCAGGCGACTGAAGTTTCAGGGACAAATGTGACTTCCAAAAGAGTCACTGCACCATTCGTGTGCTCGGCCCTGTGCATGTGTAGAAGCTGCACAGCCATGAGCCGTAGACAGGTGTTTCCCGAGGAGGAGGAGGCCAGTTCCTCCCGGTGTGGCTGAGGACGTGCTAGCTTCCAGGGTGGAAGGGCCCGGGGGAGCTCCCAGGCTCAGCAAATTAAGATCCTAACTTGGACATGCACTCATTGCCTATTTGTTTAACAGAGTCACCGTCCATATTAAATAACTTTCTCGGGATTTTTGAGAGAAAGCAAAGTCCTATTTTTTCCCCTTATTAAAGGAGGATTTGGTGCACTTAAGGAACCTCAGAAACTGCCACTTTTGAACGTAGTATAGTTGTTTGAATGGGGATCCAGAGGCTGATGAAGGTCTTGGCTTCACAAAGCTGAGCAGCCCTGGAGGTGTCTTGGAGCTGGACAGAGATTCACCAGCTCTGAAGCGAGGGAGGGCTTGCCTGCTTCACACTGACTGATGGGCGCATGACGGCTCTGTGTGCTTGGGCAGCATGCTTCTTGCCTCCTGAATCCTTTGCCATGATCATTACTGCTTGCTCAAGAAAGGATGTGGTGGAGAGGTAATCTTTGTAGCCCGCGGTCTTTCACTGGGTTCTTTCCTGGGCCAGTTATCTGGAGAAAAGAAAGATTGAAAACCATGTCCTGTTTAAACCTCAGTGTGCCCTCCCCATTGAGTCAAGTGTGCAGTTCATTAATATGTGTGATGACCTGGGTCTCAACTGCCTTCAATCAACAGCACTCTGTAGGTGAAAGATCTGTGTCCAATCATCATTGTAGTCCTTCTGATAATCTGGAAAAACCATTTTGACATTTACAGTACAAACCCCTGAGGTATTCGTTTTACTTACTTATCACTCACTGGTTGTGTTCATAGGATTTACTGTGTGCTCTTCTGGGCATGTGAGACAGAAATTGAGGCGAGAGAAACAAGGTTCTGGTTTTCATGGGGTTTATGAGTAGGTGCCAGCACCCTCACCCAGAGTTACCTGGAGCCGGGAACTCTGCGATCTGGGGTGCGTCACTGAGCCAGCGCATGCTGGGCCTATAACAGGTGCTCCATCCAGACTTTCTGACTGCTTGGTTGGCTGATAGAAATCCTGGTAGAAGTCAGTGGATAATCACAGAAGAGGGTTGGTCCATTAAATGAACATGAGTATTACACATGGGCTGAACATCCCTATTTTGCTACCTTTTTACGTCAGGATTTGCTCGAGTGTTGTTTTGACTGCATAGTGATGGTCTTAAGGTATGTCGGCTAAATGGGTCCCCGAGACCCTCTGAGAACAATGGGCCTCTCCAGTCTAGACACACTCACACATGCTCACGCAGTGTAAAATGTGGTTGAGTAAAAACCACGGATGCCTAGAATTCTGCCACAGAGACTCCAAGGGCTCCCAGGATCAGAGCTCCCTGGCAGGGAACTAGTGAGGTGGCCTTTTGCTGTGATTGTGTATCATTCGGAAACATTTTAATTCCTGTGTGGCAGTGGTTCTCAGTGTCTCCACGCTGCTGATGTATGCTCATGTTTGGTCACTACAGGTATATGGGATGTGAGGGGAATTTTATATGTCTGGTTTTAGCACTCTAATTCATTGTGCTTTCCTCCACCATACATCGGCCACCAGTCTTCCCAACTCTGTCCAATGTGGAAAATTTTAGTGTCAGAAAATTCCACTAGTGGACAGGGGTTGTGAGTTGAGGGAATCTGCGGAATAAATGCTAGTGGTGGGATGACGTGTGAAGGAATCAGCAGTTGGTTCACGAGAGAAGCAGGAGGTTGGTGCTGGGAGAGAAATGACTGACAGAGAGAAGTGGCCCCAAACCCGCGTTATGACAGTCAGAGGTTGTCTTCTGTGTACCAAGCAGTCCTTGGTACAGACGGGTTTAGAACTTCTGGTAAGCGTGCTATCTTGACAAGGTTATCCAGATGAGCAGGAACACAGAAAGCTGCCTTGTGTGGGATCTAAACAGAGGCTTAGATAAATCTGGTATCAAAAAAGCAGCAGGGAGCTTATACTACAGAAAAATGAATCCTATATAAGTTTTCAAAAGCCATGTAGAAAAGATGCCAAAATCTGAAGTCTCTACACCTGTGTATAATATGAATCCTACAAGCTGCCCTTCATCATAACCTCTGTGTAGTGTCCTTGATTAAACACAGAGGTCATGTCTTAGATTGCTTTTGTAGGAATCATTTCCCCCATCCCAACCTCGTCCAGGTCCAGAGTGCTCACAACGGACACTCGGTGATGGGTGTATTGATTAATTTGTGCATTTATTCTGCAAAATCACAAAACTGTTGTCACTTTTTGAACCTCCGTGGCATAGTTTTATTTTAAAGGTATTCTCAATATTCCAGACTTCTGTAAAGTGCTTTCGACTGTAATAATTTGGGCACTCTTTCTTAACCTACTAAGAAAAACATATATTTTCACATAAACAACTGCAACGTGGCCAGATTGAATTTTTAAGTAAAGTATTTAACATACTGTTGAAGTTAGTCTCGTTATTAAAGTGAAACAGGCACCCAAGATCCTTAAGCAAGGACTGTTCTAGAGTCCAGTGAAGGTTTCTGTTGTCATTCAAGGTACTCTGGTGGTTACAGATGACATTTCCCTTCTTCTGAGGCAGGCCATTAACCTCACTTTTCCACTGACTGGTTCCATGAAGGTAACAATTCTCATATAGTTCTTTACAGTCAAAGACGTAGGTAAAGGTACAGCAGACAAGTGTGGTCCTTGGAAACAGGTTCGATTCAAAGTCTAGATTGCAGCATTCTGGCAGACAGTGAGGAAGGAGGCAGATTGACCACCCTGTCACCTCTTCTTCCCATTAAACCCCACTAATAACCACAACACCCAGCAGATGTCCGGGGGAAGTCAGCATGGACACCAGTACACCACACCTGAGGGCAGGAGCGAAGAGAGACTTTCCTACTTAACGGGAGAGAGTGTCCCTTTGGTTGCATCCTGAATGTTAGAAGACACTGTAGCTAATTCTTTAGTTCTGATCTCAGTAGAAGGACAAAGTCAGTCAACATGAAAGGTGAGGCTGGTATTATTTTTAGAGATCCTCAAGAAAGGGTGTTCTTAATTTTTCCTCAATTCAGTCTAAAACCTCTTAAAATACACATGTCAGAATCTTGTCTTATATTTTGATTTATGACTTACTTTCCTGGTTCTACCTCTTAATATGGGAAAACATGAACTATTGAACATTCGGTATGTAGCATAAGTAGGTTCAGATATTTTGTATGTCGTCTAATTTTTATACATTTGTGAGTCAAGAGGAATATTTTTGTTCCCATTTTATAGATGAAGACCGAGGATGTTAAGTGACTTCCATGAGGTCCCCAGCAATACATGCTAGAGCTGGGACTCAAATCCAGGACTCTCTGGTACCAGAACATGTAGTTTTAACCACAAGACCACTTTAGGTGCTATCACCTCCTGCACTACTCTGTGTAACACCGACTCTTTGTACTAAGAAAGAACTAGGGCCGTACTTGCTAAGCCATCTCAAACCCATGCTGGAAGAGCAGACCGCCACTAAGCTACAGAGTGACAGGCTGGTAGAAAGGGCTCAGAGCAGAGCATTAGTCTAGGCACGCTCTCCCATCTGCCCAATGTAGAACCTGCAGAAAGAGTTGCACGAACTCCTCATTGGCAAACCATTTAGCCTTTAATGTCATTTACCATCAAGTCCGAATAAGCTAGCATGAGGCTCCAGGTTCATCTGTTCTCTGGCCCAAGGGGCTTATGTGCCACACACCCTTGGACATTTCCAGCTGAAATTGTCAGCAAGAAAGAATTGATGAGCTAGTGTGGGGTAGGACAATGCACTTTAGATTGAGAAATGTTTAGGAGACCTGGATCCTACCTCAGATTTTAAAGACTGGTTATGTAACATTACAGAGGTCTGATCGCCAATTTAGGGGTCGCTCTCTTCCGCTTGTAAAATGATAGAGCCAGGCCGGGAAATTGCAGGAATTCTTATTGGATGGCAGGATTCTATCATTCTTACGTAACATCGTACCACGCAATAAATGTGATCCATGGATAATGTCAGTGGATACAAAGGTATATCCTAGAATATTTTTCTTCTGAGGTAGTGAGTATATGTGTGTCATGAGATTGGAATGATGCTGTTGGAAAGTGTTAACCATACTGAACTTAACTGAGTCACGGCACCCGTTTGCTGGTCCCCGAACCAAGCCTCGTTGGTCCCCTAAACTTTTCTGAGCCCCTGAAGTCGATGTAATTTCTTTGATATTGGGGCTTAGCTCCTGCACCTTGGCTTTAGCAAAGACCTACTTTAACCCAAATTAATTTTCATAAGTACTTATGTATGTTTCTTTCCATTTTTGGAATTCAAAAATTAGGACTTAAAAAAAACCGAAAAGAACAGAAATTCTCTACATGCTTGTTCTAATTTCCTTACCCTGCACTGATCTGATGGTGTTTTCCTTGGTGGTTCAAGACTTCAAAGGCTTAGAATGGAAGTGAGGAGAAGTCAGAAACATGTATGATGCAAGTGTCTGAAAGGGCGAAGGCCACCCTTCCCCCCGAAAACACCACTGCTTTACCTCTGCTTGCCACCTTAGGCAAGAATTCACTGAACCAGTGTTTCTACTTAATCTTTTCCTCTTAAAAATTATCATAACGGAAGTGTTTTATGGTGTTTTTCAAAATATACTGTGTTGAGAGGATGTTTTGCATTTTAACCTATTGGCTACGACACCTTGACTGGACCACTTTGCTTTTAATTCTGTCTCAGAGTTGCTCAGCGTATGCTCAGGTCTATTTCACATATATCCAGACATTTCTGCATATGCTCGAAGCATTTTTAAAGAAAGAACGTGAAAATTCCAAGCTTCTGGATTGGTCCAATATACCTTTAGATTGAACAGCAGGTCCATTTCTTCCTTGACTTAGTCAGACAAATCACCCAGGCCCCCTCGCCAGGATGAAAACACAGGGGTGACTCATTTCTGTGGGTTGTCTCAGGGAGGGAACCGGTGGACGAGGTTGCATTTGTAACAGCCCTGTGAGGAAGAAGCATTCAGATGGTGACTCAAAAGTTCTGACTTACCTCAAAAACATGCCAAATTGTAAGCCATGAAATTAACTATATTTTTGTTTTCTAAGGCCTCCCTCCTTGAAACGTTGAGTAGAATTGCAGAGTGAGCCT
>PVJO010005929.1:0-93857 GCA_004026905.1 Hystrix cristata
TCCGTGCCTGACTGGGGCATAGGGAAGCAAATGAGGCGCATTGGTGGTCCTTTTTCTCTAAGTCACAGAGAGAAGGGTGGTTCTTGTTGAAGGTCAACGTCACCAGGGTCAAGCGTGCAAGAACAGGAGCCACACAGCAAGGTGGCATCCAGTTAAGGGTCAGTGTGCCGGGCTGGTGCCTGAACCCTCCCCAGTCCCGCTCCTCCCTCTTTACTCCCCCACTGTGAAAAGTGGGGAGTCAAGTTACAGTAATACCGTACCTCTGTTCACAGCCGCTTCTGTTCGCTGACAATTTGGTTCACAAAGAAAAGTGGCTGGCAAAATTTTGCTTCTGTTCACAAACTCCGCATCTGGTGACAAACATGATCAAGGCCACTCTCTCTGAGCAAACACAAATGCAACCATCTTCCCCCAAATCTTAAAACATATGAGGTTCGTAAAGCCAGGCAGCACTGTACTTCCCCGGTGAGCCAATACTAAGCTTGCCGAAGCATTAGCAGTGGCCGCAAAGCAGCAACAACAACAAAGACCACAACTTCATGTTTCATTTTCGTATCAATTGGCAGAAATTATCTTTATTAGAAAAATGAAATTTTCCTGTATTTACATTTTTACACCATATGATCGGGCATGTCTGTTGCCTCAGGAGTTATGTACATATCAGTTTGCACACACATTTCAAACCCCATTCCTTAAAACAGTTGATAACACATTAAACAAAATTAAAAGACAAACTACAAGAAGACAACCATAGTATATACTTCCTCTATCCTAGAAAGGTGTTAAGCAAACGTGTAATTTTGTAGCTATGCTTGGAAATATTTAATACAGTTATTAGCACTTCCTCATGCAGTGGATTGAAACGTGACAGATATAAACTGCTGCGATTGGTAAGTGAAGATCTTCTCCTAAATGAGGACCAATGAGTGGAGCACACAGCTTGCTTTGGGCTCCGCCATACAAGAGATCAAGCCAATTTGGATGACTTTTAGACAGTGTCTGAATGTAGCTATGAGTGGAAACCCTCTGCATGTGAGTTCAACCCCATCCTTATTGGGTTAAAAATGGACTCAGACATAAACCCTTTGTGCATAAGCTATTTAACTGAATAACTTTTGTGACCAATGACCAGCTTGTATATTAAGAAATATGTCTTACAACATGAGTGAAAAACGAGTAGTCTACCCTCTTTTTCTGTCTGAGAAGGCCATTATTTATAATTTTATGATTTACTTCTGATTCAAGCCATCAGTTAGCTCACCTAATTCTTTCTGAATACTCAGTTTGAAATATATATACATATATACGTATATATATGGCATAAAAACATATACATAAACATTCCAGTGTGATATAAACTATGAAAAATTCTACAAATTAATTTGGCAAGTATATGCTTTTAAATTTGTTTTAGCAGGGGAATGAACACAATTGACATTTGTAGTTTTAAAAAAATGGTTAAAAAATCTTTGGGGATCCTCAGGCTTGGAAGGCATCTGAGGCACATCTAGCTATGTAGTTACTTATATCGAGCAGCAATTGCATTTTCTATGAAAACATCATTCTTGACCTACTATTTTATTTGGAAAAAGTAGGCAATTGACATCTTTCCTAATGAAAAATTTGGAGTCATGAATGTTATGCTTTCATCTTCCTGAATCCATCAGAATTTTCAAAGAAAACCCATTGGATTTGCCTTAGAATAGCACTCTGAATCTTCTATTCCTAGACTGGACCATTTCCCCAGCAATCGTAGCTCAAAGCTGTGTCTACAACCCTAACTTAAGATTAAAAAAAAAAAACCAAACTAAAATAGGTTTAAAAAGTCAATACTGTTCATTCACTTGAATTAACTTAAATGAGAATAGAAATAATTCAATAAGTCTTAGATGGCTAATGTAAAAACCTCCATTGGATTCAGAAGGCTATGATGTTTTCCATGGCGAAACTGACAATGCTTTTATATTTCTGGACCTTCACTATTGGCTCAGTTATCAATAGTCTTTGATTTGAGCCCTTTAAGAGCTCGGAACAGTGAAATGTCAGATCAAATGCGAATCATTTAAAATGCCAAACACAAATTTATGTTTGCTGGAGAACAATTAACCTTATTAACTTAAAGGAAGCCACGGTATTGGCTATGCGTTATGCTAATATCCTTCTGCAGGCTCATCTTCAATCCTTCCCTAAGGTATAAAAGAGAATTAACTAGAAAAGGTCATGACCTAGGGCTGCTGCTAATGAGGAATGTTCTATGATTGCAAAAATGCAGGCTCAGTGTTCCCCCGACATGGTACATAAGAGGGATTTATAGGTGATAATTTGTTTTGTTCTACTTGTTGCTGCTGACTGCTGACACCTTCCTTGAGGAAGTTCATCTGAGGAATGACTCCATTTTAAATTTGGTTCTAGTTCCCTGCAGGATTGCATAATGGAATATGTCTCTAAAGAAGAAACACTATTGGTCAAATTATTCTTTGGGGTACTCTACTTTCTGCATAGTTCAACATCCCTGGGGGAATACTGTCACACACTTGCAGACACAGCAACAGGATCTCAAAATGGCTATCAAATAATAACCTTTCTGTTTTAGTAGGTTTTTTACTGAGGGCTTGAAAAGATGAGGATGGCTGGAGAATTTTTCTCAAGGACTAGGACACGGGTGCTTACATTAGGATTAGTGATCCTCCAGAAGGATTAAGGCACAGAGCCTCTGGGAGAACCATCCATTCCAATCCTAACTCACTTTTCTCATCTATAATATGGGCTAATGTGCCCTACCTCATAGTAAATATAAATGCCAGAAAAGAAGTGTGGCTTAAAACACAGGAGGGAGAGGATGCAAAAAAAGGCATGTGTGTGCTTAGGGGCGTCGGCTACAGCATGCATTTAACACCATGCCATTCTGGGCTACCAGGAAGCCCAATAGAAACATTCCACTTCAACACTTTTCACGAGACAACATGAGCAAGCATTCGATGGTCAAACAGTTATCCTGATGCTTGTGATCAGGAAAGCGTCTCTAAACCATTTCAAAAAATAGAACAGACCCAGAAAGCAAACAACAACAGCAACAACAACATTTTAATAGTTGGCCCTCGGTCATTGTGACTGTCTTAATGCTCTCGATCATTTGTGCAAAAACTCTGTTCTCCTCTCCCTGTCCCACTTCTGAATCTCATTCTGTCTGCCTGGCAAAGAGAAGCAAACATGCAGATGAAAGAAGAGGAACAGTTAACTTGCAAACGACATCACCTCTTTAAAATGGGTCACAATGTGCAGGAGAGCTTTATTGGAGGGCCACAAGGCAGTGTGTGTGTGTGTGTGTGTGTGTGTGTGTGTGTGTCCATCCCCACACACATAGGAGAGCACACTATGTACACATGCTTTGTGGAATTAGCCCTGATGTCAACTGATAAAAAGAAGAGATTAGGAAAGGGATATTTAAGATTAGGCACATGCTAAGTAGAGAAAATAACTCTCCGGGAAGCAAAAAAATAAATGCTGAGTGCAAGCATATAAGGGAGGAGAGACTCCAGCAACATTCACATCTCTGAGGGGAATGTGAACAGAGGTGAGGTCCCCAGGAGTTCTTGATGTACCCCAAACCAGGTAAAGAAGGTAGGACACTGCCAAACCTCCGCACCACAGACTCTGGCACTCAAGAGAAAGCCCAGGGACCTCAAACAGCATCTCTCTCTCTCTCTCTCTCTCTCTCTCTCTCTCTCTCTCTCTCTCTCTCTGATTTCTATTCTGACATCCCTGAAGGAGACCAGGCACTTCAAGAATATGTCTAAGGTTGGAAGTTTATTAGCTAATTCTTGTTTCTGATGAGGCTGAGTACTTAAACCTCAGTTTCCTTATCTGTAAAATGGGAACAATCATATTTATATCTTATAGTTATTTTGGGGATCATATTCGAGGCTAGTTTATACTCCATGTAGGTATATCTTTTATATTTTCAGGCTCAGGTGGTGATGTATATAATGTACTTATGATGCACAGAGAATCTAATACTCCAGTAGTACCCAGAATGGGATAGACAGAGTAAAAGAACCTCTCTCTCCACTCTCTCTACTCTGCCATCTCTCCTGAATACATCTCCTTGCCCCATTTTCTCCGTAGGGAACCTGACGCTTGCTTTCACCAGCCACAACAGTAGGCACTTGGGACTCAATAAAGGATTCTCCCTGTTCCCTCCCGCCCAACACATCCATACCCCGGACTATCCAAAGTGCTCTTCACAAGTCAAAAACAAAACGAAGCAAAAAAGCTTTCAGGAAATATTTTGTCTCTTTATGTCACGGTCTGTTTTCTAATCCTTTGAGGAATTTTTTTCAACATTTTTTTGAACCACATGTCATATAGCAGAGCCAAGAAGAAGCAGGATTTGGCAAAGTCTAGAGAACTGATTGGAACCAGACCCAAGCTGGCCTATGCAGGAATTCAGAAGGGTGAGTATGTTCACCTTGCTTGGCTGCTTTCCCACTTCCCAACCACCTCCTCTGAAGGTTCAGATAAATCAAGGCCATCTTTAGGAGCAGCAACTATACTCTTCAGAGTTACAACAAGGCCCGGAGAAAGACTTGTTTTTTCTAATTTTGATCACGGAATCAGATTATTATTTATTTCCTGGAAACATTTCATCGGTCATTTCTAATTTTCACTGATTAGTCTGTTTGCCTTTTATGGTCCTTAATTATCATTTGTATTAGGGAATTAAATTTCTAAAACATAAGCTCCTTACAAGAAGAGACTACATTTTCTATTCACTTTGCAATCCCCCTAACCCCAAACTAGATTTCAAAAGAGAATGGGCACTCAGGGGAGTGCACTCGCCTGACGAAAACCCTGGGTTCAGCCTTGGTGCGTGGGAGATGCAACTATTACATTAGTGAATGTTGCCAGCTTTCATCTTTGGTTTGAGATTTTAATCTATATCTCTTGTTGATCCTTCCCAGCAGAAGGGTTGATGAAAAAAGTTTTCTTCGGGACTCTGAGACAAGAAGGAATTATGAAGGACCTTGAAGAGAAGCCAAATTCAAGGGGCATGCCTGGGTCTGCACAGGGCCAAGAGACAAAAAAAACCGGGTCAGATAAGGTCTCCGACTCTTATCCTGGGGGCACTCAGGATCGTCTTCCTGAAAGAAGCCGAGAAACAGCTCAACGTGCTGAGAAATCAGACCACAAAGTCTTGGGGGCCTGCCCCATCTCTGATGCTGTCTGGCTTGATGACCTTATACAAATTACTGCTACTTTGCAGACTTCATTTTCCCCATCCCCCTTCCCTTTTCCCCAAATGTTGCTATAGTTCTAAGATGCTCCTGGGCAGGCACCATTAGCTGATGCTAACCTGAGAGCACTTCTGGGTACAGAAGAAGTATAGGGGAGTGAGGAAGAGGACAAGAAGTTCAAACAGGAAATCTATACCTTTTGATGGGTTTACAGAAATCACACATAAGTCCTTATTAGCATTGTCTTCAGAAGTGAATGCGGGCAGCATACATACCACATGCTTCACCCAGATTCTTGTTTTTTAAGGGGCTAAGAAAACCAACACCCAAATCCTACTTGGGCTCTGTTACCTTCCCTAGAACTGAGATTAAAAAAATATAATGTCCTTTCTACAGAAACCATCAAAATAGGTAGAATGGGTTTTCCATGTGTCAATATGATCATAACCATTTAATTTTTAAACATAAACTTTACAATATGTACAACTTTATTTGGATAATACACTTATGTGTGAATTGTAGAAATCAAGCATGTATACTACATACATGTGTACACAAGAATCTGTATTCACAGGATAAGTGCATTTGATCATCTTTGATCTGTATCAGGTGGCAAGCTGACCTCATCTGAAACAATTAGTTATGAACACAGTGCAATATAAAGGAATGGAATGGGAAAGGGAAGCTGCATATTGGGAGAACTTTTCAAGTATAGACTCCGCATAATCTCTCAAGAAGCACTTTCAACCCTGTTTACCAAAGAAGATGGGGTATCACAGAATCCCAATTTTGACTCAGTGAAAATAAACACTGCTTTTGGAAGGAAAATTGCCTTTACATAGAACTCCTTTCTTGTATTAAATTTCAACCAACACATTTGGCTTCCACCTACTCAAATTCTTTTTTCTTGAAGTCCGATTATGTCTACTGCAGCGATGGTTAACACAAACAAGCTCTCTTTGGGAAACAACTCATGTCCCCCTCCCGAGGATTCGTGCACAAGAGCTACGCACAAAGAAACAGTACAGGGATGTGCATAATGCTAACTAGTGTATTCAGCTCCTCTGAAAGATATTTAGGTTTCTTGAATTAGTATTTATCTAGGTCTTAAAGCACAAGGGTTTTCAGCGCAAGGTATTTATTTATATGACAACCGATTATTAAAGCTGCACATTTTAGATTTAAAGGAGATAAATTTTTAATCACCATTTAATTAACACCAACTTTCTTTTTCTTTCTCATTAGCAATTCTATTTGCAAAGAATTCAGGGCATTTGTCATTTCCTGAGAAGGATGCAGAATATTAAATACACATCAGTGGTAGACATATCAAACAGAATAAACAATGTGTGACTGTGTGACTACCATGGATCTTTTGACTAATTAACTGCCTTGGCTAACGTCCCATTTAAATGAAACTATTTCATTTGTAAACAAGGTGTAGTTTTCTTTTTTCTCCCCAGAAAATTAGTGTGAAATTATTTGACAGATTTTGCTGCATGGGTGAATTTTAATGATTTCATCAGAAAAGCTCAGCATTAAGTTCTCTTAGGTACTCTGTGAAACAGAGAAGAGAAACCCAAGTACAATCCACAAGGCACTCATGTGCTACCTGGAGTGACGGAAAGGATTTGCAGAGGACAGAGCAGCCGTGCACGGTGAGATTACCACCTCTCGAGTCTCATGGAAGTCTCAATGGCAGGAAGATAGATCCCCTGGGAACTCGCCCACTTGGAGCAGTGGATCCAGATGAGGCCTATGAGCCAGGAGCTGTACGGATGATGCAAAGCATCTTCCAGAGCACTGAAGTTCCTCAGAATAGAGTTCATACTTTGGAAGCCTTCCTCACACAGAGTATTTTAATAGGTGGCTATTCCCCGTAGACAGAAACCTGAATGATGCATCCAGGTATGCCTATCCGAGGACCAGTGGATCCTTCCCAAGTGGGGAGACCATTTATTAGTGAAATATTACTTTAGATACAGCACTGACTTAAGCCAAGTAAAAGTCAGGCATTCGGGTTCAGAGATTCTTGCCTCTTGGCATCAAATCTAAATTCTCAGAGCTGGGATGTATCACAGGAATCCTTTGTAATGGGCCCATAGTTCAGGGCTTTATAATTACTTCTTTACCCTGCTTTACTACAGATGCCATTTGCCAGTGAGTGTTACATTCTGGATATTCTTTTTCCAAAAACTAACTGATTTGGGTTACCTTTGAATAGCTCCACATCATTATCTGTTACATGGAAACTGACCCTCTGATTTAATTTTTTGAAATCATCACATTTAAGAATCAGTGCATTAGTGGAGGATATTAAAAGAAGTGTATTTTTTTTTTACTGTATTGTTTTTAGTTTTTCCAAAATCCGCATTTGAACTTCTTTACCCAGATACTTATGGAGTTAATAGTGGAAGTAACGCTGTTATTGAAAGGCTGTTTAATTGTATGGAGTCAGTCCAAGGGTAACTGTACTCTCTCTAGAGATTTTGGGGCATCTGGCAGCCCTCTTGTCTTTGCAGACACAGAGGAAGACAGAAAGCCTCTTCGGATTGATCACATATCATTGCTCTGTATGCTGGGGAAGCTTTTTGATTTATTTCATGTTCAGACATGCTAGTCTTGTGAGGACGTGGAGGTGATCTTAGCAGGGCAGAGGCAGGTCTGAAAGTAATGGGAAGGCAAAGGCGGAAAGTGCTAAAAGACTATACAGTCACAGAAACTTAAATTTAAGATTGGAAATTGGGGTGACTGTTCAAGGAATATTAATCCACCCTTCTCCATTGCTGGGTCTTGGAGCAGCAAAGGGACAGTGTACAAGAACTAACATGTCATTTTTAAGCACATTGGTCACCAGCATTACCTCGGTCCCTTCTGTTTTTCAAGGATGATTGAAAGGTGCTCCTCCCATTGCCTCCCTCTGCTATTCCACCGTGGACACTCGAACTTATTGCGACCACTACCACTTTTCATCATTATAGAAATATTGTAGGTCAGGTGCACTTTTCTAAAGATAGAGCCATTCGATGTGTTCTTGAGCTCTAAGAGAATTGTCTCTGGCATTTACCCACTTATAGGAAAATGCTACTTACAAAACAGAATGCACATGAAGAAGAGAAACAAGGTAAATTTTCAGCCTGCCATTTTGTCTCCTTCTCCAAGAACTCAAAATAAAATGGAAACAAACTGGGAAATGGCCCGGCTCATTCACATGAGTTTAGGGCTTCTGCTGCATGCCACCAAACAGACTGAGGTCCTCTGCAAAACCTGATGGTTAGTTGGCCTAATCATTTCAAGAATATTAAAGTATTAATGTATCCCTAACAAAGTAGAACCACATAAAATGCTTAATTAGTATTGTTTGCTGGTTTTATGGCATTTTGTTTTTAAACCAGAAAATCCTGATCTGAAAAAGCTTCATAAGTGTTTCAATAGTTTGTTACAGGGACTATGAGTACTATGCTAGGAAGCTTACCATTCCTAAATCTTTCTCTTCTTTCACCAACTGTTTTAAATAGTGACTACCATTTGTATCATATGTGCACAGGTTTGAGCAGAATAAGAATGGGATGGTGCGAGTGGTTTGGAAATGATAAATGCACTGAGAAATTTTTCATATATCTGTTGGTGCTGGTGAAGCAGTTTTCTTCCAATAGAAAGAATATTTCAGAAGAGAGAAATCACTTGCCTCACTAAGCTTCTCCACAGTTTGGAGGGTGCTCAGGGTAGATGCATGAGTGTTTCATGGTTCGAAGGCCTTTGATCTGAAGAGGTTGGGTGACAATGAGTGTCCAAAAGTTTCATGACATTAAGGAAGATAAACCTAAAGAACTGTGTTAGCCTTGGGCAGACAGATGGCGTGGTACTTCTTACAGATCACAGTACACATATGGCTGTTGACATATGTCACCACATTAACAACTCTGGAAACAGCAACACACAGTTAATTAGACGCCACCACGGCTGTTCAGGGACCAAACGCATTATGGTTACTCTGGGAAGGACAAGGTAACAGATACTATACAACCCTGAGTCATCACCAGAAGGGAGAAAATGCAAACTTACGTACAGAGGAGTCTTCAGGATAAACTACAATGGCCACTGTGTCATAGACGGAATATCCACACGTAGACATCGAAGACATAAATGTGTTAGTTTATGCAGCTCTAAACAAGACCATCAAAGCCAAAAGTGAGAGAAACACACACATCAACATCCAAAGAGATTCTTATAACTCTCTGCCTGAGGGTGTCTCTGGCTTTTTGTTCCAGATGTGTTTACGGAGTGGGCTACAATGAAGGTAACACAGGTACCATGGACACATTGATCTGCTAGTCTTTGGGGGAGCCCGGATTTCTCGGGGTTGGGCCTGGGCTGTGAAGGGAAGGCATAACAATAAAGCTGAGAACTGTTACAAGCCAAACTTCCTAATCTCTTGCACATGTCAATCTCACTACAGTGCAGATGCATTCTTACTTAACTGTTTTATTGTCTGTGTCAGATTTACATGCATACCATATTGCTTATTCTGTATTAGAGAAACCATTAGGCATTTCTGATGAAGAAATTACATGGTGGACTGATTTTAATGGAATTTGGAATATAGGAAATCATAACATCACCATCATTATTGCCAACATACCTAGTAGGCACGTCCCGGAGACTCGCCCTTCTTTATGTTTTTGTTTTTGGTTAAGGACTCATCTTTCTGGTATCTGTCATACTCAGCACAAACTTCATAGGACTCCTTGAGTGGAAGATTATGGCATGGAGCCAGGTGCAAAAGAGCCAACAAAAAATACCTCCCTAAATCCTCTTCCTCTTAGCGGGGCACTATTGGACATCCAACATTTACCCTCCAGAACGTTGGCCATTACATATGTTTCCCTATTGATAAAACATTAATGGAAGATTTTAAACATCAGATTCAATACTAGGCATTTTCTTGTACACACGTCTATTGCTGCAGGAATTTAAAACCCTGGGGGTAGAGTACATATTATTCTTATTTGCAGCATAAGGCATAACATGCTCTGAAATATACACGTCACTGTGGCCCCGACTGTCCCTGGAACAGTATGACGCTGTTGACCTCAAGGACGATCGAAGGTAGCTGTCATTCGCTGCCTGCGATGGCAAGGAGTGTTTATAAGGGTCCGAGGGGCATCTCCCAATAACTAGGCGTTGGTCTTCCCCATAGGAGTGGAGGAAAGGGTTTTCGGAGGTGTGGTCTGGCAAGAGAGACTTGCTCCTCTTGCTGTCCTCCAGACCTTGGGGGAAAAGGGAGCTTTTGTTCCCTGAGAGTTTGCTCGCAGGGACACTAAACAGGCTCCCATATAAGTTGCCCTCCAGGAGCCTCTCCCTGTCTTTGAGGCTTATGCTCCGGGAAGGCTTGCTGAGGTCTATCTCCCTGGGTTTGTCGAGGATGTTATCGTAGGAATGCTGACGGCTAATCCTCAGCTTGTTCTTCTGGAACTGGAGCGCATTGTTCCGTGCCCAGTCTTGCTGGTAGACCCCCTCCCGGCTGGCTGGATTCCCCGTCTCCTGGAGCATCTGGTCTTCGTCGATGTCATAGAGGTTCCCCATCCGCAGGCAGGCATCGCACTTGAAGGGGGACCTCATGGTGAAGTGGCCGGAGTAGGTGGGCAGGTTGGAAAGGCAGCTTCGGCAGTGCGTGGAGTTCTGCCGGTAACGGTCACTGCCCTCGCTGTGGGGGGAACCCTTGTCTTTCAAAGTGAAGTGCTTGGCGTAGAGCTTGTACTGGTCATTGTTGGGAAGCCCGTCTTCACTATGCAGGGGGTTCCTAGTCACAGGCAGTGTGGAGTCTCCCTTGCGGAAGTTCTCGCCATGATCCTGGTAGGCATCTGGGAAGCCCATGTTCTCCGGGAGGGATACATTTTCAACAAACTGGGGAGGATCTAAGTGGAAACTGGGCTCCTTCTCACCATCTATAGTGTAGATCTTGTCCCTGGGAGAGCTGGCTTTGGTTTTCAGGTAGGTGCGTTCAACCTCGCTGCAGTCCTTGGGGTACTTGGAAGCCATGGACCTTTTGAAGTTGTCCTTGGTTTTATGGTTCTTATTATTGTCGGGTTC
The DNA here is from genome assembly GCA_004026905.1 of Hystrix cristata. Taxonomy (NCBI): domain Eukaryota; kingdom Metazoa; phylum Chordata; class Mammalia; order Rodentia; family Hystricidae; genus Hystrix; species Hystrix cristata. The sequence goes on from PVJO010005929.1 coordinate 11,328, forward strand.
CCTGTGGCATGTGGCCCGACTGGAAGTTTCTGAAATATCAGAATGAGCCACCTCTTCTGGAAGGTACCTGGGGCTCTTTAGGGAGTGGGTCCTGTTCTCCACTGTCCCCTCCTCCCTCTGGGACACTGGATTCTGGCTCAGAGAATCTTGGCGTAGAGATTCCATGGATTTCTTCCAGAGCTGCCGGGGTCTGGAGTTCCCTTTGGATTCTGTGCTCACAGCTACCTCCACTGTGTTGGGGTTGGACTCGTTGAGAGTCAGAGGGTGCTGTCCCTGGAACACATAGTTATTGAGGTTATCCTTGTGCCTGTTGGCCACAAATGTTTGAAGTTCATTCATGTTGTCTCCAAAAATGCTGTCCTTCCCCTGGAAGGACCTGTTGTCTGCATATATCAAATTCCCCTTGTCTGAAACCATGTCCATGATGAGGGAACCTCTTTGGATAAAGTCAGCAGTTCTTTTGGGTGAGTCCATTCTCGAGGAGTTCATGTTGGACATGTTGGAAATGTTTTTGGCTGACCGGAGGAGCTTTAGCATGTTGCTCTGGGACCCGGTCAGATTGAAGTCTGGAGACTTCTTCTTTTCTTCAATGTGTACTCCATGAATACAGCTGTAGATGCCCTGTGAGAGAGCAACACAAAGGTAATCAACAGCAGCCGCTGGCTTAAAACCACTCGCCACCTACACTACCTGCAAAGGTGAGATGTGTGCTTCTTGTAGGAACCCTGGAAAAATGGTGACATTCACCCTGAGTCCTGATCATTTTCTTCAATGAATGAAACAAATCACAAAGCACCAGGTTTATCTTATTGCTTTGGCACAGAGCAGCGTCAACTTTGCAGAGTCACATGGAGTGTTTTGAAAACTTATCACCTGATTCTCCTACAACGACAAATGTTTCTGTGCCTCTGCACTGGTATAGAAGGATACTTGACCGTCCTAACACCCAGATCACGGAATCACATTTTTATCAATGGTCCCCAGCACCATCTTAAGGAGTATGCATGTCAGAGAGTTAACTATTGACAAACAAACCTCAGATTAAATCTTTACATAACTTATTCTTACTTATATGCAAAAGCTATTGATGAAGGAATATAAGCCAAGCAAGCCAATCAGAAAACCTTTTCTCCCTGGTTAACTGAATAATCTAAAGGAGGACATGAAACCCCGATGAGGACAGTGGGACTTTTGATGGAGGGATATCCACAGCTACAGATGCTCAGATAAAACAAGGAGTTGTAGGGACTAGTTGTGTTGTCATGTGGGGATATTAGCCTGAAAGTGAAGCCACCAGAGTGTAAGGCACAAAAGAAACAGGGACATGTTTTGGGACTCTGGAGCTACCCTCTTGGACATACACCTAATGTATTCTTTATGGGTTTGTTTGTATATGACCTTGTTCGATGCAGTTAGAATTGGGTTTTCATTACTAGCAATAGTAAACAATTCTCAAGACATCTTGATACCAACTTTAAATATACAGGGAACTGGAGGACTTGGGAATTCCTGGGCAACTGAAATATGACCACCCCTAGTTCCAAGTCTGCTTGTTTTTTACTCCTTCTTCCTTTCTCAAACTTGGCGTTCACTTAAAAGTAATTGTTCAACTGTTATCAAGGGAAGGGTTCTAGATTCATATTACAATAATAGACACCGAACATCGATGACATTTTGATTTGTGGCCCTCCTGCTTTTCCCTAACCCTACTCCAGGTTTTGGCAGCCATGTCTAAAGATAAAGTCAGACCTAGATTTCAGGATTCGACTGGTCCACCAGAGACTGTCAGGGAGCCAACCAAGAAGGGGTGTGTGAGGCAGATTCAGCAGCTGCTGCTGACTTTGTCACACAGTATGGGAAGGTACTGTACATGTGATTAACTGTAGACTCTGTTAACAGGGTCTCCATTGGTCCCCCGTGGTGGAGAGGAGTTTATCTCACGGGGCTGCTCATGGAATGGTGACAGTCTCAACTCATTTGCATGCCTACATTTGCCTTATAGTTTCTAAAGTCGATCTCCACTCCAGCCTTCTTGGGTTGTAAATAGGAAAACTGGCGATTGTGTCAAAGTATTCCTTTCTTTGATCTCCACCAGGCTTCACGGTGCAGGCTTCCCGAGGCCCCGGGCACTGGCACTGTATCCTCTCTTCCTTCCTGCAGTCTCGCTGTTAGTCTTCTCTGCGTCCCATGTGGCCGGCCATTCGTCCTGCCAAGAGCCCCCAGCTCCTACCCATGGGTTCCCGGCTGGCTGGAGCTTCCCCGCTGTGGATGTGAAAATCATACAGACGTGCCATGCATTTCACATAGTGTGGTGCTGCTCAGCCTGGTCTGTGACCCACTCCTTCTTCGTCTAGTTTAGTAATACCATAATCTTACACTCTAACCTAGAGGGATTAGGCCAGCATGGGTGAAATTGGTGTTTCCTGTATGTCAAAAACAGCTGAGGTCTATATCTTTTCTTAGTGTTATAAAAGACTAGTTTTGAATATTTTTTCCTAGCTTGAAAGTTTGTTCTAACAAGTTCCCCTCTTCTACCCTGGATAGTCTAAGAACTTCCTTCCATCCTTTTTACCCTCAGAAGAACACATTCCTCCTGGCTGGATGAGCTGGCTCTTTGTGTTTGGAGGCCAGGGCCCTCTTGTGTTATAGGACATGGGAGGCTGTCTGCAGCCTGCTTTCTCTCAGTCCTTTGATGTGTGGGATGTACTTGGCACAGTAAGGAAGTTTCTAGGTGCTGATCTGCCTGGTTAAGCCACAGACAGGAGGCAGCACGAGGGACCCAGTCTGTGGCCCAGGTTTTGATGATGGCCTCTTCCCACTGAGTGGATCCATGGACAGCTGAATAAGGAAGTGCATACTACAGAATAACAGGAAGAACCAGAAGCCTGGAGGTTACAAGACCTTGTGGCTATGGGTGAGCCATTAAACCTATGTGAGCTTCAATTTCTACATGTGCTACATGGGAATCATATCCTGTTCAGGTGAGCAGAAGCACAAGATAAAATAATGCAAAAGAGGCACCTAACACCATAGGTGCTCAATACCTGTGGACTCGGGATACTGTCCAATCACCTCTTCCCTGACGCTACCTCCTTTGCCTTTCAGACCAGTTGAGCAGGCAATATTCATTTTGGCAAAGCTGCAAGAAATGTATACTACTCTCTTATACTGAAGGTTGTTTTGGAAAGACACTTTGGCCTTCTAGTTAGATGAGCAGCCCAAATCCAACCCGGGGAGCAGGATAAACCCCTAAGCTAGAGTTTTTTTTCCTTCTCTGAACAGCACTCTCTTTCTTTCTTCTTCTCTATTATTCATACATTCTGGGTACATGTTACAGGTTGTGAAAATAAGATGCCATCTTGGTCCCTCAGTGTGCTCTGAGTCAAATAAAATTAGCATTGACAACTCAACATGTCATTTCAGACCATTTGCTCTGGTCCTCCAGAAGGCCCCCAGACCACTGCCTTCCCAGACCTCCATGTCCTCCTTCCACCCTGGGTCCAGTCCCTCAAGTATCTGGTTTCTATTGGTCCCCACTGTGGGTCAGACCAAAGACTCCTATTCTGTTTCCAAGCTCACTGGGCAGGGAGCAACGGTTTCTACACCCCTGGCCTTTGGCTTCACTGTGTCTCCCATACTTCACATTTCAGGAGACAACCAAGGTGATTCTTTTTGCTGATGACAGTGAGCTTTTTTTCTTTTGCCAAGTGGGAGGAAAAGCATTTTGGAGAGAAAAATAAAACTTAACATCCCATAGACAAAAGAGTGGATTTTTGTAAGTCGTAATGAAAGACAAGGGCCATAGCTGTGTGAGAAGCTTGGTTCCTATGTTAAATCAACATCCTCTTTGAAGTCTGCCCATCTCAACCCTGGCAATGCCAGTGGTGCATGTGCATCTGAAGTTAGTGTTTGTATTGTATTCCCCAAGAGCGTCTCAGAGACATGGAGGCCACAAGGAGGACCAACGTGCTTGCCTTGGGGTGTCAGAGTTCAGTGTGTTGTCTGGATGCTCAACCTTCTCAAAAGAGAGCTGGTGATACACAGGTCCAGGCTCTGTGCGGAACAAACCTGCTTGAGGTGAGACATAAATCTCAGAGTATTGTGCATCGGCATCCTTAGAACGAAGCTTAAACTCTGAAGTAGACTAACGCATGTGACCCAAGCCTTTGTGAACAGAAAATTTCTCTTTCGTGCCATTTTCTTGCCTAATGAATGAAGTGAGAAGAACCTTGTCATTTTGAGGAAACAAAAAGTGAAGTCAAAAAGGTCCCATCCTAACCTTTGGCACCTCAGTTTCTATGTCCATAGGATGGGTGTCATCAGGTCACCCTCACAGGTGTTGTGACGATTAGCAATGACACAGGAAATGAACCTGACCCAGGCTCTTGTCTTCATACTAGGTACAATGGGTCACTGCTGAGAACTCCCTGCTGCAGATTTTGTTGAAGCAAATGATCGTGTGTGAACAACGAGTACACTTTTGTTTTCACATGTGCTATCGGCACTGTGAGGCTTACATGTAGGTCAAGATGGCATATGTGTGAAGGTGCATAAGAGACAAGCTTTAGAGGTGGTGATAGCCCTTGATCAGACAGGAAGAACATATTCTGTTTTTTTCAGTTTGCAACCCAGAGCCCTGCCATATATGATATTTGGGGCTTGAGCTTATTCTGAATTTCTCTAATACACTAGACAGGTAGGAAAATATCATTAAGAATTAGGCTTTCCTATGGGGCTAGGGATTTAGCTCAGTGATTAGAGCGCTTGCCTTGCAAGAATTAGGCTTTCCTGTTCATACATATCAGCCTGCACTTTAAAACACAAATGTGATTTGGGAAGAGAGCCAGTGCTCAGGTGGGGCGCCTTGTAACCTTTGAAGAGAGAACAGTGGTGGTGGCACGAGGGGCACAGAACTCCCCATACTGCTCTTACAGGTCCTCTCTGCCCCTGGGGAAAACAGGCCAAAGCTTAGATTCTCTCTGTCACGTGACACTACCAACAAAGCCTGCCCCTTCGCTACCCAGTTCTCCTCCATTCCCATCCCTCAAGATGCTTGGGAAGGGAGTGAGGGACTTAGTTCACTTCTCATAATGATGAGTCTATCAACTTGGCTTCCTTCAGGAGTTCTCAGACAGAGGATACCTCTTCTCCAAACAAGCAAGATTTACAAGTAAATGCAACAGTGTGCACTTGCTCAGGATAATCCTAGAGTCATTTAGATATGAAAATCCTTTAGCAATTGGCTAGAAAAATTAGTTTAAAGTTGGCGTAATACCTAGCTATATGAATTCATGTTGTTATTTTTAAGCAATCTGTGTGTTTAGATGCCATCAAGCTAATTAGGAAATATGTATTTGCACAGAACCCAAGTATGGAGTGCAATTGAATGGAGAAAATAAATCCTCCTCACTAAGCTTAATGCGTACCTTCTAAATCTCCAAAGTCCTTAGAATTACCAAATCCTAAGAATATACAAATTTACTTTAAAGCGATTACTTTGTTTTCCCCAGTAAACATTAGCATATAAAATAAGATGTTTTTAATCAAAGAATTTCCACCGTGTTTCAAGTCCTAATTCATTAAGCTCTTCCAGGGTGAAAAAAAAACTCACCAAAGTGGGCAAATGGAAGAAAGAGATAAACAGATGATAGGTAGATACATGAACAGTACATATGTATGTGCTTTTATTATAATACATGTAAGTGATTAGGTTGTGTTACGTGTGTGAACATATGTGAGTTGCATGCGCACATGTTTGAAGTATGAAGTGTATCAAATCTTTTGTGTTGCTCATATTTGATGTTCTTAGTTTGTGGAAGAGTGAGAGTTTTGACTGGTGTCACACTATCTGGATTCAAATCTTGTCGCCACCTTACTGGCCACACAGTCTGGGGTAATTCTCTCAGATTCTACCTTTGAATTGTGCCATTTGCAATCAATGTTCTTATCTACCTCATAATTTGTAGATTAAATGAGTCAAAGAATATGAAGTCTGCACATTGTGCCTGGCACATATAAGTGCTCCATAAACACAGTATAAGCACTTCCAGGATCATTACTGTTATTGATGAACTGTGTCACACAAACATTGACAGGGATACATGTGCCATAACGTGCTGCATGAAAGGAGACGTCCCTGTACTGTATATAGTTGACTGTTGCATGCATATCTTGTGCTTGTTTAGGTTGAGTTGCACGGGAATTTTGTTTGTTGTTCTATATATGTGCATTTTCTTCTGGTACTTTTCATCTCTGTTTCACTTCAGGTCCTCGCTGGTTGCATATACGTTTTATGGTATGTTAGAGGCGTGCCTATATTATGTAGCATTTCATGCAGATTTTGTTTTGTTGCCTATGTTCTGTTGCAACACATGCATAACCTGTAACACCGTGCACAGGTCTGTTAGCTGTAGGGTATGGCGTATCTGGGTGCTGATGATGCAGACCACAGACGGAGGCTTTGTTCAGCCCCCACTGTTTATAGAATCTGTTATTTTTTAATTAATTAATTTATTTATTTATTTTGGTGCCGGGGATCGAACTCGGGTCCTTGTGCTTAGAATCTGTTATTAATATTGAAAAATCTAAGACTTAATTCAGTCAGATAATACCTAAAACTAGAACGCCTGATAATACTGGTTCTAACGCCCAAAAGGCAATACCTAGCAGAGGCTGAGGCTAGCTGGTCCCTTTGGGGGCAGACTCGACGGCAGTTGCCACTATCTCCAGTGGTCCCCGCTGCTCTCTCACTTTGACATCCAGGAGCAGCTACTATCGCGTCTATCTGTGCCATTTGCCTCAATCTCAGCCAACCCCGCCCACTCCCATTCCCATCCTAGTGCCTGCAGTCTTCTGAGTTCATGGTTGCTGCTTTATGCAAACGCAAAGTCTAGATCCCCTTCTGACAAGCCTGCAGCGTAGGTGAGTGAGGGGAGGCCGTGCGGACTCCAGAGAAAACTTGAAAATGCCGGTTCTCTGAAATCCCAGGGCTTTTCTGAACCTGTCAGCTGCATGAGGAAATGGCCACGGGGGTACTGACCCTGCTGATGGAGAAGAGCAGCCCCGGGCGATCGGAGCACACGCCGGTGAAGCAGAAGCGCAGCTTCCAGTAGAAGAGGTGCTCCCAGATGAAGGTGATGAGGCTGAGGGCCATGGCCGCCGCCAGCATGTAGAACACACCCGCCATGTTGTCGACGTCCAGCTGACTGCTCATCACCTCATTCTTCTCGTTGTGACAGATGCCCGTGAGCCACAGCGTCTCCAGCTCCTCCATCTCACCTGCAGGAACACAGCACGCACAGGCAGTGAGGGGGGACTGTAAGGCAGGGTGCCAAGCTCCTCTGGTCTTGGGCTGCTCACTCCTTGAGTGTAGCAATGGTAACAACACCCGCCTAATATCAGTAGAGAGAGGATTGCATCAGATAACATATCTGTATGGCAAATTTGGCACAGTCCCTGGATTGATTGGGTTTGGGTCATTATTATGTCGTTCTCCTCTTGCTTTCCCATATTCCTGCTGCCTACACTCACCCAAACTCGCAACAAACCAGCAACAGGGATTAACCAGCAGCATGCTACAGTGGAAAATTTTCATTTCAATCATCACTTCACCATTTTCTAGCTCTGCAGCCTTGGAGCCACATTTATCCTGTCTGTGAAACGGGTAGAGCAATAGTGTATATAGACTTTCTAGAGTTGTAGTGAAGATCAAAAAATCTTGAAGTACCTGGTTCACCGTAAGTTCTCAAAACAATAGCCTTTGCTACTATCTATTGTGGTGAAGGAATCGCCTAGAATAGTGCCTGTATATGGTAGTCTTCACATAAAATACTGCTTCACATCACTTTAGAATACCCAGAACCACTCCAAAAAGTTGCCCAAGCACAGGGTGCTTAGGGCACAAAACTTTAATTGAAAAATACATCTTCGGCCCTGAATTGCCCCTTGCAAATTTAATACCTTCACATTTCAATAGGCAACAAAGAAGCAGGAGGAACTTTTCAATGAAAAAATAAAAATGTAGGCATGCTTATCATCATTTTCTCTCTCCTTTATGTGTGTTTTAACCAGTCACCATTTAGGAGGAAATTCTCCGATCTAAATGTCCAGTAAGCACACTAACTATCTAACAATCACTGAACTATGGCACTTAGACTAAGATTCAGCTTTCAAAATTATCTTTCAAGGCTACTGATAATCAAAGAAGATGCCTATGATATTAAATGCAAAGTATGACTATATCATATATGGATACATATAAATGATTCCTAAGATGCAGTAAGAGACATTTAGAGAAAAATAAATGCTTCAAATTTTTTAAATTGATTCTTCTTTAAAAAGGTTAATCATGATTATTGATTTCATATTGGTGTCTTTAATTTTTGTGAAATTAGTGTGTATATTTTTTGGGTTGTTCTCACTCTTGAATGGTTAGAACATGAAAACCTGAGTTGATGATGATTTTCCTCTGGCCTTTTGAAGATGTTATTAAATCTTCTTCTGGCCTGGACTGTAGAAAATGGCTAATCTTCTCCTTGTTGTTACTTTCTATGCAAGCTGTATTACCTCTTCAATTGCTTTTGAGACTTTTATTTTGTTTTTGGTGTGGAATTTAGGTGTGGATTTATCTTACTTGGGCTTTGGACTCAATATAATTCTTCAATCTGATGACTCAGAACTCGAATTCTGAAAAAAAATAATCCCATGTATGATCATTCGGAATATTAACTCTTCATCCTATCCATTTTTCTCCAACATTCTTCTCTCGACCCCCCTAAAGCCCTGGCAGTCATGGATCTTTTAACTGTCTCTATGGTTTTGTCTTTTCCAGAATGTCATATAGTTGGAATCATACGTATGTAGCCTTTTCAGACTACTTTTACTGAGTGATATGCGTTTACAGACCCTTCGTGTCTTTTCCCGCCTGGTTAGCTCATGTTTATATCACTGATACTATTCCATGGTCTAGATGTTCAATTTGTTCATCTGCCAACCTACTGAAGGATGTCTTGGTTTCTTCCAGTTTGTGGCAATTACAAATAATGTTGCTATAAACATAGGTGCAAGTTCTTGGATAGACCTGTTTTCCTCTCATTTGGGTAAATACGTAGGCCTCCAGGCATTGTTGCAGGATTGTATGGGAAGAATATATTTTACTTTGTAGGAAACTCTATTTCAAAGTGGCTGGATCATTTCACATTTACCAGTAATAAATGAGAGTTCTTATTGCTTCACCTCCTCACTGGCTTTGAACAGTGTTGTCGGCTTTGGGGTTTTGTCATTTTAATAGAGATGTAGTGTTACCTGATTGTTTTACTTAGCAATTCCCTAATGACCTGTGACAATTCTTTTGTTTTCTGAAAATTTTCTTTAAAATATTCTGGACATACTCTTTCTACCCTCTAAGTTATTAACCTTGTTTTAGTATTTTGCATCCCTTATTTCTCTGGGCTGCAGTTGGATGATTCCTACTGCTCTCTTTTTCTAGTTCATTTATTCTTTCATTAGTAACATTTAGCTTTATGTTTTAATTTTAATCTATTCAACAGGGACATTCATTTGGATCCTATACAGCTCTGCCTGTTTTTTTTTTTATCTTGACACTCTATTCTTTTATTATGATTTTTAAAACTTTTATACATTTAATAATTTCAAACCTATACTCTTACAGATTAATGCTTGGGCTTCTCATTCTTCTGTTTGTCGTGCTCCAAGCCTCATGGTGGGTTGCTTCCTTGTGACATTTGTAACTTTTGATCATGAGTTAATCCTCTGCAGAGGTGTTTTCCCCCTAAACACCATGGTCCCCCAAGAACATTAGGTTATATAATTGTTCCTACAGAGGATTTCTTGGTTTCCTTCTTCCATAGCTCCAGGGGTTTTCAACGTACTCACTTTTTATGAAAAATTTTTCGTGCAATCACTGCACCATTTGCACAGCATACATTTGGGTTCCCAACCTCATCTGTGTTTCAGTTTCTCACTCAGTGCTTCAAACAGATGGCTAACTCCCTTGCATTTTCTTCACTTTGATGGACAGAAATTTTCCTAGTTTCCTTTTCACAGACTAAGTGACTCATTGAAGGTCTAAGATTTATTAATCAGAGGGGAAAAGTATACATTTTTATGAGAGAAAAAAATAGGAAGCTTATCCCCCTTAACAAGTTCTTCACACACACAAAGTGTGCTGGTGTATCAGCGATGCAGGCAAAGGGCAAAGGGAAGAGGTATTTTCATTCCATTCTTTTCCAGCACTCTCACAGTCATGAATGTCACTGGAGACTCTGGAATATTATTACGCTGTCTGCCCAACACCAGAAATTTATCCAAATCCCTCTGTTTACCAGGTGCCTTGAAACTTACATAATTACTTCCTTGCCTCTCAAAACCACCAATGTCATCTCTTTCAAAATGCAGCGTGCTGTTGACAACCCCCCAGCCTGGAGCTTGTGAGGACACAAAAATGGGTCTTCTTCCCATGACTCATCGTGTCCCAGCACACCCTCCCTTTAGTGTTGTCCCGAGAGACAGCCAAGTTTACGAGCCTGTAACAGTGCTAGTCTGGCTGTAAGAAACATCACCTTGATTCTTTTCAGAATGTAAATACAAAAGAACTTTCCTGTGCCCTTTTTTTTTTTTTTTTTTTTTTGTGGTGCCGGGGATCGAATCCTGTGCCCTTTTGCTCAAACAACACCTCTCTTTAGAATAAGTGTGGTAAACCAGACCAGAATTCCAAAAGGAGAGCGAATTTGCATTTCTCAATACCAATTGCAGCCTGTTCCAATCATTTTCCAGTTAATCATTTCCTGCCTCATGGCCCTCTTCAACTAGTGTACTGAACTGTAGTTCAAATACTTTCTTATTTCATTTTTAATTTACTCAAGTATATTGTAATCTCCTTGAGGGAGATCAGGGACCATGTTTTATGGTTTTGATATTTCTCGTGGCCTGCAGCACATAGCAAGCATTGAATCCATATTTTCTGTTTCTGTTTTTTCTCCTTATATCTCCAGGCTTAAATGGGGGCAGGGCTGAAAAATGCTCAGTCCTGACTGGTGAGTTTTCCCGCCATGTTAACAGAGGAAATACAGTGGGCTTGGGAGTCAGCCTGGGAAGTGTGCTTGCTCTTGGGTAGGCATCGAATGCCATCATCCTGAGGAACAGCTTTGTAAAGCTGATCCCACCATCAGTTTTTCCCATTACAAAGAGGTTAATTTCTTTTTCAGTGTTATCTTGTGACGCAGGCCTGATAAATGGGACAGTTTCAGTCTCTTTTCCAAAGTGGTCTCATCCTTGCTGTGAAGACGTGATAGCTTACACTCTCCCAAAAGAAGATGGAACCTTGGACTGGCAGCTCTGGGTTTGCGGCCACCCACATAACCTCCCTCTGCCTTCCTGAGAAGATTTGTCCTCAAAGAAGGCTGCAAACCTGCTCTCTTTCTGTTTGTGTCTCTGATAACAGGGAGCCCCTGAACACACAGAGAACTCCTCTGTACCGTGGGAAGTTACAGCCATCTCAGAAGTTCTCCCTGTATCTGTCTTGGGGGCAGATGTGGGCAGCCACAGGTGTCTCTGCCGGAACTCGAGCTCTGCACCATTACCAGGAAGACTAAGGCTGGTACCCAGAGCAGCGTGTCATGTCTTGCTTCTTTTCTAATGTTAGCAGCATCAGAAGGTAGAGAGGTGGGTTTCAAGAGCTAAGAGCCAGAGAGATATAAAACCTAACAGGGAACAATAAAGTGCAGAGAACCAAGGGAATGTGTGTGGGTCTCAGATTTGCTTCTGTTGGTTGCATGGGTGATGCTGCAGGAGGCTGCACGGGTAAGCACACAGCTTGGTACAGACAGGACACACAGTGAAGGCTGATACACAAGCGCACAGGTTTCTCCATCCCCTCACGAGGAGCTATGGACTTTATATTTGCACAAGGGGTTAAATGAAAATTCAACTAGATATACCACCCAGCAAATCACAAGGAAGAATGTTCCAGGTAGAAAACACTAGAATGAACTTCAAGAGGAAACACACTGCCTGGAAAGATTTGGGGGAGCACATCATGTCATACCATCTTGTAAAGCCCACATAATCACAAAAAGGTGGTATTAGAGTCAATATCCAACTCACAGTGCCTGCATTCAATTCTTGTTTCCGCAGGTACTTTCCACCAGACCTTGCACCAAGTACCCTACTTATTTGTCCATCCATCCATCCATTATCTATTTTTTTATTATTTAATACAATTACATAAAATCTACTCTGCTCGGGCACCATACTAGAGTTTTAAAACTTAACTCATGTAACTCTTATAACAGCTTAACATGGTTGGTCCAATTATCACCACCATTTACAGACGAGGACACAAAGTCAGAGAGCCTAAGGAACTTGCTCATTCTCTCTGATCTCCAATTTTTTTTTTTTTTTTTGTGGTGCTGGGGATCGAACTCAGGGCCTTGTGCTTGCAAAGGCAAGCACTCTAATCACTGAGCTAAATCCCCAGCCCCTCTGATCTCCAATTTTAACATCTACCAAGTGGAAGTACAGAAGTTTTTAACCTTGTAGGAGATTTGTTAGAATTAAGCGATATTGCATGCATACGCACATACGAATTACTTGATAAGAGAGATAGTATTATTACTGTCTGGGGCAGAAAAGCTGGCACATGGAGTGGGCCACTGAAGCTTCCTGTGCTCTTCCAACTCAGGCAGCCGGTGACTCCAGGAACTCCTGTCCAAGGAAAAGGCTCGGGTCTCCAAGAAGACTCTTACAGCCCAAACAACAGAACTCAATTCCTTATTTGCTTGAAGACTCATTCTCAGCACTTCCAGAGGGACAGCAGTTGCTTTTCAGATTAGATTTCATTCTATTCTGTAAGCCTGTCTGTGAGCTGAGGAGGTTGCTTCAGGAAAGGACTTTATAGCAGGCCACGTGACTCACCTTCAGACTGCCCTGAGCACTTCTCCCCTGAGGTCAGTTGTGAAAAATCCATTTTGAACCTGTACCCTTTAGGCTTTGTCCTGGGCCTCAGAATTTGCTGAAACACATTTTTTTTATTTTAAATCAGCCCCCACAAATAACCTTGCCGGTAGACATCTCCATATTATTTTCTTGGTTTCTGGCCAAAGCACCTGACCCTAGACAGTGATGGTACGCAAAGAGATAGTATATGATTTTGAAAAGCTGGATTTGATGTTCTGTTTCATTTCTGGTCAAGGAAGCTAATGCTTTTTTGGTTATCCAAGGACTTTGTGGGTTTTTTTCTTTACTCGCCCCCTCGTTTATTCATTCATTGGAAAAAGAAGAGCTCTAAGGCGTGTGTATTTTTACACAGAGATGAGTAACATGTAATCTTTGGCCTCTGAGCACTCAGAGTCCTGTGGAAAACAAGTCATGTTTTCTAGTCATGAAAACAAGCAATTACAGCGTGATGAGGTGATTCAGTTTGCATAGGGCTAGAGGCAGGAAAGACATGAGTGCTTAGAGGCCAGGGAGTAGTTAGAATTTCCAGAAAAGAGTCTTGAAGGGCAGGAGCTAGAATGCAAAGGGCTTAGCTTCCGCACTAAGGAGTTTGGAATACCCTGCAGATGACAACACCATTGAGTGCATAGGAGAGTGTCTTGGCCTAGCTGGTGGGCCCAAGATTCCTCAATTGCTGCCCTTGTTTCTCCATTCCTGGCCCCATGATAAGAGACCCAGTGTCTCTTTACACGTAACACAAGATAGCTTATGTTAGGCTATCTGATGTTACATGTTCTCAATGAGAACAGACTCAGAAACGAAGCTTCCATCCCAGAAGTGAGGATAATCTGGGGTCTGTGTGGTGAGGGATGGCTCATTTTGATTGCAAATTTGAACAATGGTGCTATAGCGTGGAAGAAGGCCACTAGCAAATTCTATCACACTGACATAGTCACTGTTACAGTCCCATCCTTATCGTGGAGGCGGGCAGAACGTACAGGGTGAGCTCTTGTGCTCCCAGGATTTGTGGGAGAAATCCACTTTCAAGTAACTGTTGAAATAAATCCATTGTAAACTGTCATCAATGTTACCATTTTCCATAGAAATTCACTTTCTCTATACCTGCTGCATGGTTGGTATGAGACAGTTCTTTCTCCCACCATGACATCTTTGCTATAGACTCTCGCACAGTGGAGGTAACCAGAACTTGCTTCCATGTGGTCATCAAGGGGAGATAAGTTGATTTAGGGCTGGAATTTTGTCTTCTGCTTTTTGTTTTCCTCATCCACAATACAGGTTTCAGCATGTAGTATGTGGTCTATAAAACCACACCAACTGTGAGTGACCCAAGGGTCCTCTCTCCTTCATTAGTTTGTGATCCACAGATCGATCTGAGGCTGAGCAAGAGCTCTGGAGAGGAAGGAATCTGTGAAGTCCAGGGAAACAGTCAAGAAGAGTTTCTGGGACCTAGAAGTCAAGGTTGACTCTCAGGGGCACGCAGGCTCCAATCACAGAGCCTAGCAATGGGGTCTGGTGGTTCCCACAGGGAACTGACTTCCATCTATAGCTGGAAGACGTCAGAATGAAGCTGCTGATCCCATTGGGATTTGCTATGAGCATCAAGAGGGGGAACTGACCCCATTTCCATTCTCTTTCATGTCTTGCCCAGGAGTTGGGCACTCTGGGTTTCAGAAGCCTGACTGAAATTGGAAATGGCAAAGCAACAATTTTCTTTGCAGAAAATCTGGGGCAGAGATTCACATCAGGCTCATGTTCTCAATGAGAACAGACTCAGAAACGAAGCCTCCATCCCAGGAGTGAGGATAATTTGGGGTCTACATGATTGAGCCAAATCCTCTCCATGCCCTGTTGCCCTGCACATGAAAAGAAACTTCCAAGATCAGATCTGAGGATGTAGTTTGTGTCCCTGGAGCTGAGTTAGGTCAGCTGGACATCTAAGTACTGACCTTGGGGTATTAACTTCATTTACTGCACATTCTGGACTCAAGGCCGTGTGAGTTAAATCTCTCCTTCTACAGGGAGCAGTGAGCAACTACATCTTTTTTCTTTGCAGCAGCTCCATACCCTAAATGTTTTTTGAAAGAAAAATTATACCCCAAGCAAAGAACACAGCAAATACATCTGACAGATAAGATAAACATAAAACCCATGTGACCTTGGGTCTAGAAATAATATTCTGGAGCCTATGACCTCTGTACCCATGACCTCAGAGAGCCACTGGAACATTCGTTGAAGAAAAGTAATACGGTAGATTGTGGTGGTGGTGGGGGATGGTACAAGATTCTGGACACGAGCAGACAGAATTTGGAAAATAAATATTCCTTATTTAAATGTCAGAATATTCCATTTCTGTATAATGCTGAGAAGTCACAAAACTAAAATAAAAATAGGGCTAGGCTTCAATGTGTCTAGTTAGATGCAGAAACAAGCTGTCTTTAGCATAAATGCCTCTTCATCACCACCTTCCAACCCAAGTTTCTGCTCCCCGGGTGGGACTTGAGTCCTGCAAGGTTCACTGCTACTTGTCACCATCTAACTGGGACCCACAGGCCATATGATCAACTGTGCAGGTCGAAATTAGGGCATTTGATGCATACAGGTTCCTAGCTTGTATCTCTTAAAGAAGACAAATGAAAAGGAGAAGAAAAAACTGGGCAAGTCCATGAAACAATGCACATGGCCACTTGGAGAGGAATAAATTCTCTGATGACTAAAGAGAACTTGTAGGAAGTCTGTGAAATCCTGTGCATGCTGAGACTGTTTGGCATCAGCTTGACCAATTTGCCTGGCACAGATATAGAGGGTCAAGCTGATATGACTTAAAAGGCATATAAATTTTGAGCATTAATGAATTCATAGTAACTTTTTGACATTGCACATTTTCTTAATCGATTGTCCTCAAAATCCTATGACTCATCTTGTGAAGGTGTGAGGACTTTTCAATATTACAAAGGGGTCCTTGTGCTTTCAAAGATTGCAGATGTAAGAAAAAAAATGATAGCAATAATCTCATACCCCATGCCAAGAAATATTTCCTTTCTTTCAGCAAATAAAATGACTTCAGTGTTTTTCAATTCCTTTTTTATTGAAGTGTTGACACCGAGCTCCCAGAGACTGTAAAATCCGTAAGAAAAATGGATTGCTTCTATTTTATGTGTATTCCCCACTGCCTAGGACAGTGCAGAGAGCTCACTGGGCACTCAAGACTTGGAACAAAGAAGAGGAGAGAGAGAGGAGAGGGAAGAAGAGAGAAAAGAGAGAGCGATAGAAAATAAGGGAAGGGGACAGAAAGAGAGAAACAAATCTTTGTTGAGAGGATTTTATTCCCGCTTGTCAGTGTCATCCATCACTAAAGCAGAAGGAAGACTTTCCATTTGTTTTTATGGAGAGCGGTGGTGGTGGTATGAGGGCTGGGCCACCGTTGAAGAAGGCTCTCAGATCTCCCTCTGATGGAAGTGTCCCTCTGCTCTCCTCTCATTTATCCCAGGTCCGAAGTGCCAGATGAGGTAGGACCATGACCAGGGACAACCGGGAGCATGTACGAGGACAGCAGAGCAACTATATTCACATGTCAACTCACCATGTGAGCAGACACTGCTGAATCCTATGGCTCCATTCTACTAACGATGTATCAAGGGACAGATTGTATGACCCAAGGTCACAAATCAAGTCCATGTTTAAGCTGGGAACGAATTTAGATCTCCAAATTATCGGGCTATGATCATTTGACAATGTCCAACCACACAGCCCTGATGAACAAACCTAAAGTTCACTTATACAAAGTATGTGTTAACTCTAACAGAGTTAGGAGGCAGATAAAGGCACTACTTAGCAAACTGGAGCAGTCACATACACTGCTGGTGGGAATATAAACTGGTAGTATGTTGTCTGCAAACTGGTGGAAATAGCCACTAATGCTGAGTTAGTGGCACACTCTACAACCCACCGACTCTGCCCCAAGTTCTATTCCCCAATAAATAATGTGCATACACACAATAATGTACCAGAAAGTTCAAAGTAGATCGAAAACACAAAGGGTGCAAATACTCATCAATATTAAAATGGTTAAATAAATTGTGGCATATTTGTACAATAGATACCACACCACAATGAAAAAATAATGAGCTATGGTTACAGATAGGCTTTACTTATATGATAAAGACATAAATGAATATATGTTGTATGATTCCACCATTTACTTGGTTTACAAGGAAGTAAAAACCAGTCTGCGATCAAAGAGGGCAGAATGATGGTTGCTTTCGGGCAGAATACTGGCCACCAGGGCCCATGAGAGAGCCTTCTGCGTTCATGTTCTACCACTTAATCTGGGTGGCAGTTGTATAAAAATTCACTAGGCATTGAGATGTGTGTGATACAATGAATATATGTTGTACATCACAAAGAAAAAAAGAAGAAAAAGGAAAAAGAAAGAAAAAAAGATAGACCAAATGTCACAGGAGAGGTGTGAGATGTCTTTTTATTTGGAAGTGAATTGGTGATAATGAGGAAAGTGAAAGAAAACAGACTTTGTAAATCAGAGAGAATAAAAACTTTTTTTAAAAATATGATTTCTTTACAAAGAGAAAAAATGCTTTCAAGAATAAAAGAGGAACTATGTTTAGTTAAATTCTTCCATATGGTTAAAATCATCTTAAAAGAACCTGTTTCACTTTTATCATCTAAACTAGAGATCAGAAATCTTTATCTATCGGAGGCCAATTAGTGAATATGCTCAGCTTTATGGCCATATAATGTCCATCATAACTGCTCCACTCTGCCCCGTGGCCACCCAGAAACAACCACAACCACACAGCACAGAACCGGCATGGCTGTGCTCCAACAAAACCTACTTCCACAAATGGGCAATGGACAAGCTGGCCCACAACTGGCAGAACTCTGATTAAGCAATCGAATAATAATTTCTTAAAAATTTATGAATGAATGAGAACAATTCCCCACTTAGGGAGATCCTCAACATTCTTGTTGTCCATATTTAGAGAGTACTTAGATTTTCATGGGTATTACCCCATGCTAGTCTCATACGTTAGAGCATTCAACTTGGTGTCTTTACAGTCCACAATTTAAGGAGGAAGGAAAGGCCTTGAGAAGGGTTTGTTAACATTCTGAAGATCATAGCACTAAGAAATATAATTTCTCATATTTGACACTAAAGATTCTGTACTTATTTTTACCCATGTTCCTACATTAATGATTGTTTTCATGACATACTGCAACCAAAGTTTTGATAAAGTACAAAGTATATAAAATGTTCATTAAATTTTATATAGAAGAATAAATGGTCAAATAAAGTGATCAAAAACTAAAGTTGAATGTGTAAATTTAAAAAGAATTATTATAGTAAAAGACACATTGCTATTAATCTCCCACAAAGTATTCACCCTCACTTTGAACACATTTATGCCACCATTCTTACTGCTTCCTGAGGTAGTTCTGGAAGTTCTTTTTCATGAGTGTCTTTATGAGTTGTGATTAAAAAATGAGGTGCTGCTGCCAAGTGCCATTCAGTGAAAAGACTGACTTGTGAAAACATGATGGTGTGTCTTCATCCGCCTCACTCACCAGATCTGTCACTGTGCAACTTTTAGCTCTCCCCAAAAGTCAAAATCACCGTGAAAGGTAGAGTGTTTGAATCTATTCAGGACCTCAGGGGAGCCACAGGAACATGACTAAAGACACACACAAAAGAGCACTTCCAGAACTGCTCCAGAAAGTGGCAAGAACAATGAGATAAGTGTTCAAAAGTGAGTGTTCAAAGTGAGAGGGAGTATTTTGAGGAGGATTAATGATAATGTGTATAGTACTGTAAATTTTTTTAAATTTAAACCCATACCATAGTTTTCAATCACACCTTGTATTTGGAAGAATTCAAATTGAAGTGACACTGAGATAACACATTGTATTTTCTAAAAGAGCAAAAAGAACTGCAATGCACAATGCTGCCAGATTGTTATAAAAGTAGTGAATGGATTCATCATCATTAGTACTTTAAAAGGGAACAGACTTTTTGGACATTTATATGACACTATATATGAAGACTCCTATAGATTTTTATAGATATTAGCCCTTCATTTCTACATCTAAGCAAACAGTTCCAAAGAAAATATACACACACAACTGGCATGAAGATTTTCACTTACCACTATTATACTTGAACAACACCAAAACATTTAGCATAGAAAAATGAAGTAACGATTTCTGGTTTACTGAAGATAATGTTTTATGCAAAAAGTAAAATACTGTGAGCAGCAGGTAATATAGCAACATAAAAATGTTTATAATATAATAAGTAAAAATAGAAAGATATAAAAGTATATGCAGCCAATAATTATAATTGTTTAAAGAAATGTGTCTTCAACTAACAGGGACCAGGAGCTAATACACAGATGGAGAACAATTATGTAAAGGTAGTTTGGGGCAATTTTCATATACACATATATATATATGAAAATGCATAATATATAAGTATATATATAGAAATTTTTTATACTTATGTATAAGTGTATATATGGATCTATATATATCCATATATAAGCATGAAGCATGATAAAAAATGCGAATGTCTAAAATTTAAAGCATTTAACAGTGAAAGACACATTGCAATTAATCTCCCTCAAAACACTTCCCTTCACTTTGAACATATTTATCCTGTCGTCTCTTGCCACGTCTCTTGCCATGTTCTGAAACACTTCTGGAAGTCCTCTTTCATGAGTGACTTTAGTTGTGCTGTCTCGGCTTCCTTGCTGTTCTGGATCAATTCAAACTGTTTACCTTTCATGGTCATTCTAACTTTGGGAAAGAGCCAAATGTTAAAGGTGCCAGATTCCATGAATAAGGTGGATGAGGACACACTGTAATGTTTTACATCATTACAGTAAATGCATGTTGGATGGCACTCAGTAGCAGCACTCACCATATTTTCAATAATACCTTGTAAAGACACTCATGAAAGAAGACTTCCAGAATTACTTCCGAAAGTGGCAAGAACACTGGAATAAATGTGTTTGAAGCAAGAGGAAGTATTTTGAGGGGATTAATGGCAATGTATCTTTCACTGAAATACAGTTTTAAAATTTAAACATTCAGCATTTATTTTGATCACTACTCGTATATACTGCCTTTCCAAATAAAACTTTGAAACACTGTTGACTGACTGGGATTTGGGCTCACTGATTTTCCAGCCTGTAAACCTTGCACAAGGCTTTGCCACCACTGTTTGACTTACCAGCAAGCCATTCATTAAGTCTTATTTCCTCTCTGACGGTTCTTCTGACATTTGACTTTGCTTGTCAGGCTCAGATTTGGCACTACTGACCTTGTTCAAATCCTGGTGTCAGACTGATAATAAACCACGTGGCTCTGTCTCAATGGGCCTGTTGGGAAATTCGCTGGGCACTTACGCAGATGAAAACCCTCAGAGCTTTCACACTGAGGGAGAGTTAATGCCTCTCCTGGATATTTATGGATTTTATCTGCTTCTTAAGTAAGTACCGTTCCACTATTACGCCAAATATGTCTCTGGTTAAAATTAGGAGGGAAATAAACAAGTCTAATTTTTATAGTACCATCTGGTCACAGGCCAGTGAAGAAGCAGTTAAGCCCTTTATTGCTAATCTATGCTTAGGACTGACACATTTCTTCTTTGAAAGTATTGTATTTCTGAATGAATATTAACTGGATACAGTTTTTAGGTCACAGGAAGGTCAAAGTGACTTAGGTGTTGGCACATTAAAATGGCCATTCATCATCACTCTCTTTGAGTCTCTATCACCAAAGCTGGGTATTTGTGTATAAATGAGGCATGTGTGCAAGCAAAAATCATGCATGTATAGCAGAAGCAATAATGAAATCCATAGAAAAACTCAAACCCCGTCAACCATCATGAGTAATGACGTTGAGCCACGATTCTCAAGTGTCTTTTAATGAGGCCGTGTCTCCATGTATAAGGAAGCAGGAGGACCATGGCACCCACCCGCTTTCAGATCCCATTCAATTAATAGCAGCACTGGCTCAGTCCCCACCCAAAGAATATGGAGCTTTCTTTTCAGTCACGCCTTCTTTATTTTTAACACTGTTATTATAGTCAATAAATGAAAGCGAATCTTTGGAAGCAATAAAGACTTTTATGTCTATTTTGATCCTTTCAGAATGTAGAAGCTTAACATTAAAGCCTGTGTAACTACTTGTCCTGTTCATGCGCTGCCCTCTATCTCCCCTGTTCCTTATTGTGGCTGCAGTGTGGGCTGATGCTTAGAAGTTCAACACCATTTATCCTTGAGTTTTCACAATCACCAAGGCTTCTGTGTGATTCCAATGAGGAGCCCTCAGAGAAAGAAGAAGAATAAAATACAGGGCAAGACCCAACATCATGGACCCCAATTGAGTGATCTGTTGGCCGATGACATTTGTATCTGGTGTTTGTCAGGGAGCAAAATGTTTCTGAATCCTAACTACTATTATTCTGAAGAGTGATTCTTAAATATTATTGTGTGTTAGAGTTGTCCAGAGAGAATGTAAAAGAAAAAAAAATGCCCTAGAAATGAAGTATCTATTTTCAACAAGTGCTCCACGTGATTCTGCTGGACACAAAAATGAAGGTAAGAGCAATAGAACAGAAATATTTAATCATTTTTATATCCCACCACCTGGAGTTTGGAAACTGCTGTTATTCTTTGTTGAATGAACGATTAAAAGAGAATGAACGAATGAATAAGTGGGTGAATAAATTGTGCCAGGGCGGGGGGGGGGCTTTGCTAATGGTACCCAGTCCTTGCTAACTTGATTAGAAAGTTCGTGGTTTACAGATTAACCTCATTCAGCTCAAACTGTGACTTCTGCCTTGGAAGTCTCAATGTGATTAAAACACATTTAGCAATGAACAATAATATTCTGAAATGCTGGGGATTACGCAGCTCTGAGGAGCTCTGTAGGGAACAAGCGATCCCAGCAACCAAGCCGAGTGTTTGTGGACCCAGAGAGGCAGCCCTGCTCGCTGGTACTGGTAGCAGAGCCAAACATCTGACTCTTATCTTACATTCTGTCCTTGCTTCCTCTCTTGCTTCTGGGTCCTGAGTTTTCCCCAAACTGCCAGAGTTGAATGATCTCAGAAATGAGACTGGGTCTATTCCCACAATGCTGGGGCCTGAGGCATGGACAAGTCTCCTTTGTCACAGAAAAATAGGGGGAAAAAAGTATAGGTCACTTTGTCTGCCACCCTCAACCTTCGTTGCCAAGTTATTGTCTGCAACTGATGCTGTTCTTTCAGTAAAAGAGGAAGGGACACTGAACCTGGAGTCTGAGTGATCTGTGTTTCAATAACAGCTGTGCTCCGTTCTAGCTGAGAAAAGCTGCCTTAGAAGGTGCCTGTGAAAGTTATAGCAGCTTAAGAAGATGAGGCACTATGTGCTGGTGAAAGCAAAGATCCGGGGCCCTCTTGCACAGCCACCAACCCCAGATCTGCCATTCATAGTTCAGTGATCTTGGATACCTTCCTGAGCCTATCTGTGACTCAGTTTCCTCATCTGTGAATAGGGACTAATAGTCACAACTCCTACCTCTTAGTCATTTTGAGGACTAAGCAAAATTAATACATATACAGACTTAGATGATTATGTGACACATGGTTATTCCTCCATAACTATTACTTATCATAAATATCTATAAGAATAATAAGGGTACCGGTAGCTGGTGAGCTATTTTCATTTAGAGCGATGGAAGGCGAGCGGGGTTCTCAGATTCTCTGCATCTCTTCTCCCCACAAATCCAACTCCATCTTCATTTTACATTTATCTCTTTAAATGGGCTAAGACTGCTGGTTGCAACAGGGTGGCGCTGAGTCATTTGAGGACACAGAGACCCATGTCAGGAATAGCTGCTGGCGGGGGAAGCCAGTAGAAGACAGGAGATTTCTCCCAGGCTGGAAAGAATCACTTAGAGGTCTGTGGCTTGCACAGCCACCCTGGAGCTAGGACAAGACAGTGGACAGCTTAGTCTCCTTCCATTTTATCTGCAACATGGCTCATTGCTTATTCGAACAAACCCACCCTGCCCTTTGGATACCTGGCTAAACACTGTCTAAGCTGGTCCTTAGCAAACGTCTCTCTAATCTCTCCTCTCTGGCTCCTTCTGTTTTTCGCCTCATTTTTCCATTGCTTTCTCCTTTTTTCCTATCTCTTCTTTTTCCATTCTTTCTGTCCTTTTTGATGTTGTTCTTTTCTTCTTTGTCCTCTGTCATTTTTTCCATCCTCCTCTTTCTTTTTGCCTCCTATTTCCCCTTTATATCTGTTTCTCCTTCCCTCCCCTTCCTACATGGCCCCTCTTTTTCTTCTGTTTCTCACCTAATTTTGTCCCTTTTTGTAAGAGAA
The DNA here is from genome assembly GCA_004026905.1 of Hystrix cristata. Taxonomy (NCBI): domain Eukaryota; kingdom Metazoa; phylum Chordata; class Mammalia; order Rodentia; family Hystricidae; genus Hystrix; species Hystrix cristata. The sequence continues at coordinate 34,685 of PVJO010005929.1, forward strand.
CTGGGAGACCTACAATTTTTAGCCACCTCTGCCCTTTGTATCTTCTTCCAGACAGCCTAGAGCAGGGGTCACTAATGTTTTTCTGTAAAGGGCCAAAGAGTAAACATTTCTACTGCAGGTGCTCAGCATAGCAGTTGCATTGTGAAGACAATGTTAGATAATACCTAAATGAAATGGTGTGTCTGCATTTCAATAAAACTTTATTTGCAAAAACAGTTAGTGGCTGGACTTGGCTATGGGTGTTTCCTAACCCTGAGAAAAACACTCTCCCAGTCACCATCTTGTTCATAACCCAGCACAAACAGAAGCACAAATTTCAGCCTCGTTCCTAATTGCTTACTCCACAGGTGCAATTCCTGACCACTCTCTCCCAGGCTCTTGATTGAAGACACTGATTCCTATAACCCAGAACCCAATCTTGATTTTTATGGGAATGGAAGAACCCTGAGTTCTGACTTTACATGGATGAGAGTTATGTGGCAACACTGGGATCTCAGCCTAAAAACACAGAATTTGGAAAACAAGGCTTGGTTGATATGATGGATACAATACACACATGTATATGTGTATGCATACACACACACAGAGGGGCAGAGAGAGAGACAGAGACAGACAGAGAGAGAAAGACTGAGAGAGGTCAAGAAGGAAACAGCTGAGTGTTTAAAATGACTGCAGGAGGAAACCCAGCAGAGAACACAGTGGGAGTGTGACTTGCTTTGGCAGGAAGTCCTGCTAATGTGCCTGCTGACCTCACCCCCCTCCCAGTTTTCAGGGTTTAGAACTCTCTCTTTGTGCTAATGACATTGCAATGAACAAAACCACACGTTAATAAAGCAAGACAAGATTTTTAAAAAGAACCCTGCATACATACATACGTTGGAGGACATCTAGAAGAGGGAACTTGCCCACCGCCCCCACTGAGGTCTTCCCTGGGATGGGCTGAGCAAGCGTCCTGAGGCCACACTGACTATACAGTGCAAGAGGGAAGGAGGTGGGGATGGAGACGGTGGGGCAGAGCTCCTTTGACTGCAGGGTTGTAAGTGGCTTGGGTTGCTGACCACCGTAGTTACAGATAATCTAATTTCTCCCTTGTCTCTTGTTCCTGCTGTAGAGGTCAAGTCTTCCCTCGAAGGAACAGGACAAAGGATCATCATGTTTTGTTTTCCTTTTGTTTTGTGTTTAATACATAATTGGTCTAGGAGGCAGGAAATCTGAGTTTTAGCCCCTCTCTGCCACTCTTCCATTATACAACCTTTATGAGGTCCTATCCCAAACTCCGAGAGCTTCAGTTTCCCTATGACTAGACTAAGCGGTAATTTAGGATGCATTCAAGTTCTAAAAGCTAAAGAATATATCATCTTGTTGGTTCTACCCATCGCAGAACACTTGTGTTTCAAAGATTAAGTAAAACAAAGATATTTGACTACTATCATACACAGATTAGATAAAGGGAGAATTTGCTTCTGTCTCATAGTGCATACAGTGGCTCAGGAAGATGGTCAGATTTGATAGTGGTTTTGTGATTACCTCTGTGTGTGTCTCTCTCTACAGGCATCTAGTGTCCTTCCTCAAGAAAATAATACTCTTCATCAGAGAAGATATCCAATTAATGAAATAAGTCCTGGAAACATATATCTGTAGTACAGTCAAATCGTTCATTCAGTGAATGAATTTGGGCATGTGTTGTATGCCCGGCTCTGTAGTGAGTCTCGAGGGAGGGGAAAGGCAGGGTGAGAAGAATGGACGTCAATAGCATCTGCCCTCAAGGACTTAGAATTCAGTGTACTTCAGCGGGCTAGGGACACAGAGAGGGCCAAATTGAAAAGGCGTCTAAAGCATGATTGGCACCAGGCTGGTTTCTTTGCAATCATTCCACATTTTGACGTGAGTGTTTATGGTGATAAACTTCTATCTTAGAACCACTTTGGCTGTATCCCATAGGTTTTGGAATGTTGTGTTTCTATTTTCACTTATCTCAAGGAACTTGAAAAAAACTCCTTTTTAATTTCTTCACTGACCCATCAATTAGGCTACTTTCTTTATGTTTACTTTTAGATTTAATCTTCAAATAAGTCTAATTTAAAGATGAGGAAACTGAGACTTAGAGATTCCCAAGGTTACACTGCTGGGAAATCCTGGATCCTTCATCTACCCCTTTGACTAACTTGCTTTGCTAAATGCTACAGGGTGCTATAAGCTTGGAGCTCAGGGAGTTTATAGGAAGGGCACCGCCCTTAGAAGTCTTAAAGGGAGTCCCCCTGTGCAAGCCTAAGGTCTGAAGGTTGAACTGGCTTCAAATCAGGAAATGGAGTCAGGAAAAGGGGGTAAAGTGGATTGTATTTTTGAAAGGGGTTATATCAAAGATTCTATGCTTACCTGAAAAAAATTAAAGTATTTCAGGGCGGGGCACTGAGGAATTTGTTCAACTCACACTGCCATACAATCTAGGCCAGCCCTAGGAAGACAGCCTGCAAAGACCTCTCAGTCGTGCTGTCTGTGGAAGAGAGGCACGTACGGTCACCACAAAACAAGCTACAGGGGTGTCCAGCTCTCTCTCTAAGACTCAAACAGCAACCCACAGATAATTAAATATGGAAGTTGGACAGGGCAGTGTTGAGGATATTAGCAACTCATCCAGTGGCCCAGAGCAATTTATGAAAATCCTAATTAGATATACAAAGAACTTCTGCAATCACAAACACTCTATACTCCAGCTGGAAGCATGGAGTCCCTCGTTGTCAAAAGCCATCCTGGATGCTCTGGTGGAAGAGCAGTGAACAAGAAGGAGTCAGGGCATCAGCATGACCTACTCCAAGCTGAATACTGGGCTTTGTCATGGACTCCCCTCCAGTGCTCTCCCCTCCTCCAAGATCTATGAGCATCGTTGTCCTGGGTTAGTGCTTTCCAAGCTCTAGAATCAACTGCGGCAAGATTCTTCATGAGCACACAGCGAAGCTTATGGTCCCCTCCAATTCATTAACAATTCCAGTGAATCTTTTAAACATTTGTTGGCCAAACTGAAGTACAAAAGAGACAGAGGGAACCAAGCGTACCAATCCAACTGAGATGATATATGTGGTATCTCTCAAATATCTCCTTTATGATATTGGTAACTATCATATACACTCATATATGATATAACTGGGGTTATCACTAACTAGTGGTAAAACTGAGAGAGTTCCAGAAAAACTGGTTGGGTTGATCACCCTATTAATAGAATATTAATATAAGAGATATGAGTCATATTTTCATTTACTTCACAAATATTTTTGTATCTACATACATAGATAAATGCAGTGGACTATATGATACAAATAACTTATTAAAATATGTGGATACTATATTGATATAATATGTTTAGTCTCATTCATCCAATGAACTCAGACTAGATACAAGAGACAAGTAACGTATTTCAGAATTTAAGACTAAACACACAACCATGAAAACGAAGCAAAGTACGTAGATAAAGAGAGGAAGACTGAATGCTTTTCAGTGCTAAAAAAGTTAGTACTGAAAGTCAACACAGCCTGGGTCAACTGCAACCAGCATGGTTGAATGGAAAGGTGATCAGAATTAAAATCAGATGAACTTGACTCGATTTTTATATCTATAAAAATCCCACACAGGGTGTTGTCCGTAGCCCAGCAACTTCCCCTCTGAGCTTGTTAGAATGCAGAGCCTCGAGCTCCACTCCAGACTTACCGAAACAAATCTTTTCTTTAAACAAACTCCCTGTAGGTGGTCAGTTTGAACCATGCTGCTCCTGTGCCTCCCTCAACTGAATTCAGCCTCATTTTCCCACTCTGCAAAACGGAGATGATAAGATCTACTCCACAATGTTGTATGAAGAGTTACTTGGGTATCACAGTTGATACACTTGACATGGTAGTAGATCACGGAGTAGGGGCTCAGAAATAGTTTTCTTATTTTTTCTCAGCATTGCTTGCTTCTGAATAACATAATCATACGGTCTCATCCCCTTAATGTCTTTTTGCTGCCCCCTATACACAAGAAGGGTTTTGACTTCCATGACCTATCTTCTGCCTCTTCAAATTTCAAAACCATATTTAAAAATCACAAAATCATGAGATAGAAGGACCTCAGAGATCCCCTGTTCACCACCACTTTGTTCCTTTTTTTTTTTTTTTTTTTGGTGCTGGGGATCGAACTCAGGACCTTCCGCTTGCAAGGCAAGCACTGTAACCACTGAGCTAAATCCCCAGCCCCCTCACCACCACTTTGAAGCTAGAGACACTAGTCTTTAACTCCAGGCTCACTCGATCTTTGTGTTCTCACTTGTGGTGTGATTTAGGTGTCAGGGAGATAGCAGGTACTCAACAGACATTTGCCAGTTGCTGGATGAGCAAATCACTGGGGCTTCCATGAATGCTGGTCCATGCTATTCTTTGTCTAAATACCACTGCATGTTTTCTTTATGACTCATTCTGCCCATTCATTTCCCTTTAAAATAAACGTGTATGTCTTGTATATTTGCTTGATGACCCTCTTAACTACCCAAGACACCTGAGTAAAAAAGTATAATATATACTAATATATAGATATGTATATATGAATTCATATATATGAATAATTACAAATATGTTTCTATTTTAACATTTAATATTTTAAATTTGTGGATTGTTGACCAGTTATACTGTAGCCCCTTGAAGGAAAGAAGAGGGCCGGGGATTTATCTCAGTGGGTAGAGTGCCTGCCTAGCAAGCACAAGGCCCTGAGTTCGATTCCCAGCACAAAAAAAAAAAAAAAGAAAGAAGAAAGAAGAAAAAAACTGACACCCCTTTCTTGAAACATTAGTGCCTAGAAAGGTGTCTGTTTCTGAAAGATGTTGGGTGTTTGTGCTGATGAATGCTGAAAAGTAATTGTGAGGACTGTTTCCAAACTACTGAAAACCAAAGAGCCCATGATGTACTTCACCATTTCAGAAAGGACACAGTCAGACAGGAGGAGGAGGGCAAGGTCATTTTCGGATTCTGTATACCCCTCAAAGCAGGTCAGTAGCCCTTTCTCCTAGGGAAATGCCCGGCAGCCTTCACATAAGAGGCTCCTCCAATAAGCAAATACTCCCCTCAAAGGTTATATTTGCACAGCTCATTAGGAAAATTTTTTTATACTTTTGACACTCATTAGACTCGTAATCGTCCACTGAAACTACTCTATAACGAGAGATAAACACTCCATTCTAAAGGATGAATAATAATTAGGTACAGCTTGGCACTGTGCTCTTTACAGGTCTAATTTTAGAGCATAATTAATCCTGCTGAAGCTGCATAAGATAAGTGAAATATTTATGCAGCTGTGTTAATTCATGTATTTACTCCTAGAGAGACATTCAGAATTGGACATGGCTTTCCGGGAAGATTATATTAAGATGCCCCCTGGAGCAACGTCATTTTCTGTCCTATGTCTTTGCTTCCAGATGGCCTCTAAAGATGAAGCCAAAAAAAGACACGTCTCCCAACTCTGACAGTATGACCAGGAAAGCAATGAACCAGGATATAAAATACCTATAAGAACCTAGATGCTCTGTGAGTAAGCATCGTAGGATGCCTCAGAGACACGTTCAGCACCATGAAGACAGTTTCCATGGTACAACTTGACTGTATTATTGCCAGTACAACCCTAACAAGCTGTGTTGAATACAAAAGTTGTGCATAGATAATGATGGTGTTGACAGAGGGTTACGGGGTGGTGGTGAGGAGGAAGAAGCTGTTGGTTAGGCTGGAGGTGACTGTGATGATGGTGAGTGTGACGGGGATCACAGACGTGGTGACTATGTTGTTAACAATGAACCATGAAAATACCACCACTGCCGATGGTGATAGTTACGGTAATAGTGGTGATGAAGGTGATATCTGACACTCATCGGGCCATTTCTACACTGCAGGAGATGCACTACACTAAATTTTTCACATGTGTTCTCCCATTTTCATCATCACACTAACCTTGTTAGGTAAATATGTTGAAACCCATTCACAGGTGAGTGCACTGAGGCTAAGGAAGATCATCTTTTTCCCAAAAGTATTTGTAAACAGGACGAATGCAGATCTGGTTCAGATATGCACCAAAGTACTCCTTCCTAAAGAGTTTATAAATTTCTAGTACCTGAGTAGTCAATTCGGAGAGATAGCTTAGAAAAATAAATGAAGCAGGTGTTTTGCCTAATTGACCCCCTTCTATAAAGGCCCATTAAGTAAAGACATTTGCATTCAACAGTGAGAGGATTTACAAGATCCCTGAGCTTTAGTTTCCTCCTCTGTAAAATGGGGATGACAGGGTTTAACTTCATAAGCTTGTTATGAAGATTAAATTAAAAAACACTTGTATGTACCAAGTGTGGCAACTGATGTCTACTATTCCCTAAATACGTTTGGTGTTTCATAATAGATGTTGCAAGAGAAACACGAAAGATGGATAAGGCTAGAGTCAGGACTCAGTCTTTTGACAGACACCTGCCACATTTTTCTGTCAAATGAAATACATTCTAACACCAACCATTTATGTGTACACATACTTACCTGTATGTTCAGAGTTCTGTGATATTTACTGGTGGAGATGAGATTCCTGTTTGCTGACTAGTTCTCCACGGGTAAAAGTGCCCAGCAGTAGACGAACACCTGGCCTTACATCTTCAGTGTTCGACTTCCCTCCGAAACGCCAAATCTCTACCCACAAAAGAGTACATTTCCGATCTCTTAACTTTGGGCTTGGCCATCAGACTTGCTTTGGATGGGAGGATGTTAGCAGGCACAAATGTAATGAGACAGAGTCTTGAAGTGTGCACAGGCTGGTGAGATGTCCTTTCTGTTCTTCCAGCAGTGGCAGGAGTTTCCCTGGGTAAATACTGGCTGGTCAGCCTGGCACCCAGAACAAACAGGCACGGGCCAGTGGTCACACCATTGACACATCGGCTTGCAGGTTCGAGTGGTCAAATCCACTCCAGCCTGAGCAGGGCTCCCATGAGCAAACTAAATACTTATTGTCATATGCCTCTAAGATTTAACAGCAATAGCTGACCAGCACAGCTACAAATCACCATTACCAGCATGGAACATGACCAGTGATCTGAGGAAAGCACAAATACCCTGTAGGGAATGCTGAGAATCAGATATATGTATTTGAGAGTTAAATATAAAACCCATTCAGAATGCTTGACAGCACTATAAGAATCCAGGGTTTAATTCTGGGTGTAATCAGAGGAGAAAAAGACGTAAGAAATTCCATACTCCATTCAAATTCACACCAATCCTATGCAGTAACCTCCGCCCATGCTGTATTCAACTCTGGTGGTTGCTACATTTTCCTCTCTCAGCTCTAGACTGCATAGCATACATGGTAGTCATGGTTAAGTGTCATCTCTGGAGTGGGGCTTCTGCCCCGTGCCCTGAGCTCACATGTCCTCCTTGCACTGAGCATGTTAGGCAGTGAAGGGATGGGCTGTGGTAAAAACCTATAGGATTTCTGCCCACTATCTCTTTTCTAGAGATTGCTCTGCCTTCATTCCTTCATAGGATGACAATGAGGAACACGACATGATTCCACCCGTTAGGCCTGATGGGTTCAGAAAAAAATATTTGATAAGGAATTGTTCCTGTGTAATTTGAAATTTAGAATTTAGAGAATAGAGATGGGAATTTAAGCAGCCTACTTATGTAATACTCCAGAGCACAATTTCTCCACCCCATACTACTAACATTTAGGGTCACATAATTCTATGTTTTGAGGATGGTCTGGGCATTGTTAAATGTTTGCCAACATCCTTCATCCCTAGCCTTTATCCACTAGATGCTAGTAGCCAACAGCCTCCTTATTATAATCACTGCAAATGTCCCCAGGCATTGCCAAATGTCCCCAGAAAGACAAAATTGCCCCTCTTCCAGTGATGACCACCTCTCGAGAGAGAGGACCTGTGGGTTCCCAGATTTGAGGTACCAGGATTTCTGTGGATCTTGTTTTGTTCTAAACCTATTTGTTTAACCCTCTTAAATTCACCAAGAGAGATGCTTCTGTATCCTTAAAATAATTTTCTTTTTTAAAATTCAGCTATCTGGAATTGGCTTCCATTTTAAGCAACCTAAGGAACCATGCATCACATGATAGGCACTTAATAGATACTTTCTTTTAGTGAGCAGACTCATTGCACAAAGATCTATGGGAAAACCAGTGTGAGGATCTCAAGTCTTCCCAAAGTAGGGAGTGTCTTGGGGTCTTACCATCACCCACAAACTGGAGCAGAGCCAGGTCAATCTGCCTCTTCCAAGGTGAGCCCTTCTGGAGGGCGATTCCATAGCCAGTGGTGGCAAAGATGTACCCACTCCCTATGGTCACCAGCTTGCAGCCTTCATCTCTCCCAGCCTTGTAGTTCAAGACTGCTGCATCATAGATGAAAGCGTCCAGCTTCCTGAAATGACAAGAAACCAGGGAGTGAGTCACGGGGGTGGCCTGCTACCAGCTCAAGGTCCTGTTTCTGAGGTCTGATCTAGCATCACACACGATGGAGATGATGATTCATGGCTTCTCCATCCTCGTCATAAAAGGATCTATTTTTAATGAAGAGATAAAAGCCAAAACCTTTTCTCGCCAACTTATAAGAGGCAGCTAAATAAGGGCATGAAGAATCCATACACCCAAGTGAGTAAACAGGCAGGTTTGCTGGTTTGCTAAATGTTTGTCCTTAACACCTCCCAGCAGCTGGGAGCAGTAACCTCTTTAGAAAGGTTTGCAGCAGAGCAGCATCAACCACAGAGGCAGTATGCAGAAGCGGACAGGGACTAAACAGCAATGGTGTCTTTTCTTCCCAAAAGAAACACATTGACTGTTGGTTTATATTACAAAAATCATTACATAATAAGTTTTTAAAACCCAACTGATACAGAAAAATATTAAGAATACAATTAAAATTTAAATTCTATAGCTAATTATAAAATTCTATAACCCATAATTCTGTAACTTGGAGAATGTGATAACATATTTGTGAACAGCATCCCAAGGTTTTTAGGTACACACACACACACACACACACACACACACACACACACAGAGGTTGGCAAACTTTTAATGTAAAGAATATAGTTTTGGGTTTTGTTGGCCACATGATCTTTGAGCAATCACTCAACTCTGCTGTTGTAGGCTGTCCTGGGCTGAACTGTCCCTCCCTCCAAAAAAAAAGCTAAAAAATCATATGTTCAAGTCATAACCCCCAGAATGCAACCTTATTTAGAGATAAAGTCACTGCATTTGCAATTAGCTCAGATGTGATCACGCAGGCGTGGGGGGGTTCCTAATTCAATACGGCTAGTGTTCCTCAAGAAGAAAGGAGGAAGTCAGTCACTGGCAACTTACTGACTTAGCAAAACCTTGTGTTAAATTAAAAAAAAATTTTAAGGGCTTCAGATATGCAAAGACTCTGGATTCAATCCTGCAACAAAGCTAAGAAGGTGGGGGGCAACTTGAACAGACATGCACAGCGAGGGCGCTGTGGGGAGACGGGCCTCCTGCTGCCACAAGCCCAGGGACCAGCAGAAAGCTGGAGAGAGGCCCTTTCCACGACCTGCAGAGGCAGCACGGTCCTGCCAACACCTTGATCTCAGGCTTCCCGCCTCACCTCCTCACCTGTGAGACAGGAAATGTCTGTTGCTTAAGCCACTCAGTGCTACTTTGTCAGCTCAGCCCAAGCCAGCTAGCACACAGCACCAAAGCAGCCATAGACAATACATAAGCAAATGAACTCCATTCCGTTTCATTATGATGTTATTTACAAAAGCAGATTGGTCCCCAAACATATTTATATCATTCAAATTATTTAACAAATTACTTTCTTTTCTCATTTCACACAGAGTAAATGTATTTCCCTGTCAATAAACATAACACTTTTTTTCTTTTTGATATATTTATTTTTATTGAGATATAACCCATGTGCAGTAAAAGAACTCAAAACATTTTACATATGTATACACTTTGAAATCACCATGCAGTTCAAATTGGGAGCACTGTCATTCTTTTAGACGTTCTGCACACCCCAGAAAACACACTCCTCACTTCCCAAAAGACAAGTATCACACAATCTTAACAATGACATGGCTGTGCCTAATCATTCCCTATTGGTGAGAATGTGTTGTTTTAGTGCCGAGACACAATACCGGACACCCACAACTTAAAGGAAAAGAGGTTTAGTCCATGGTAGGTGGGCGCCAAGGTAGAACAGCATGGCAGAGGGGCATAGTGGAAAAGCCTCCTGGAAGCAAAGAGAGAAGTGAGAACCTGGGAAGATACGCCTTCCAGGTACATTTGCAGTGACCTGCCTCTTCTGACCAGACCTATGTCCTAAGAGCAGGTCAGGTGTATTCCCCCCACCATGATTCAGTCACATTCCAAAAGCCCTGCCTATGAGCACACGAAGCCTTTGGGGCACGTTCTGGATCTAAACACACACATGGTTTCCAAACTTCAAAGTTATTTAAGGAAGCTGAAATAATCACCCTTTAATACAGAGATGGATGTCTCAAACTCTGAAAATAGGTAGGAAAACTAAGTCAGAGATTACTCAACTTCCTGACATAGTCTCAACTTTATTGCCTTTCTTTAACAAGGAAACATAAAACAGTGAAGCAAAGAAAAATAAAAGCGGCTGGGAGAGGATGTGAAATGCTGCACTCTTTTAGAGACAGCTGCCGAAGGACTCCCTATGGAAATGAAACAATTCGGAAGGTTTATAGCTACATTCTTCTCTTTTCTTTCTCTCTTTCTCTTTCTTTCTTTTTCTTTTATTCTTTCTTTCCCTCTCTTTCTCTCTCTCTCTCTCTCTTTTGTTTGGTTTGGTTTGGGGCAAAACTACAGGACTTGTGTCTCCCAAAAAGACTTTAATGTTTTTATCCCAAGGCTGGAGGATCACAGGTTTGGCGTTAGGCTCTGACAGTATTCTAAGGGAATCAGATCTTCCGAGCAGCAGCAGGAGAAAGCTGGGCATTGTCAAGGTGAAGGCAACCTAGAGTTGACTAGGAAAAGGGGAACAGCTCTTCTAGATATCCAGCAGCACTGAACCTGGAACTATGGGATAGGGCGCTAGAAGAGGTGGAAAGCAATTCATCCAGGATGACCGCAGGGTGAGCAGAGGCGCACTGGAGCAGTAGGTGTAGGAGATCTGAATCTCAGGATAGGTGTAGATGACGGTGTGACCTAAACCACTTCCTCCTTTCCTGCTCCTGATTCTTCATTATGGTCCGGCTGAGGCAGGCAGTGATTCTGTGAGCTGAGAGTCACTTCCCGTGACTCTCATGGGGAAACTGAGACTTTGGATTACATAAGCATCGTGAGGACTTTAAGCCACGGATGGCATTTGTCCTCTTGATGGAGCCTAGGTATCTGTGACATAAATACTTCACATATCAAAGTTGTCACAGAGATGCTGAGAACCTTGGTTTTATCAAGACCGAGTCTCAGCAACCTCTCTTCTCTCAATTCCTCAAAAAATAAATATAAACACACACAAACAGACATAGTTGTTCTTGGAGCCATCAGAAGTTAAGGCTATCTGTTGGTATTCATGGGATGAAACCTTTCCCATCTTGCTAACCCACCCTACACTGATGCACTGCCGTGGTGGAATTTGAAAGACATACCTGGCAATGATACAAGAGCTATCCAACAGCAGCTTATATTGGTATTTTTAGGGACAGGCACAGATTTCTGTAAATTAGTGCCATATTTCATGAAAAATCTGCTGAGCAACAAACAGCCAGATGAACAGAGAGAGAAAGTGAGATTTTTCTCCAGGAACAAAGTTTGCAAAACCATGATGCTGTCAACCCAGGGGCAGGACCGTTCTTCACAAAACATGGTTGATTCTAAATGGGCACCTGCAGTGGACTGGTAGACATACTCTCAGGCTTGTGGTCACAGAGCCACAGATGGGCCTGCCCTTCCTGACCCGACTGCCCATGGTCTGTGGCCACATCAGGATGAAAGTAATGTTAACACATGAAACTGTAAGGCTGGGTTTCTCTCTCATCAATGATCACAGAGAACTGGGATCTAGATATAATGCCCACAGATACCAGTAGGTTTAAAGGCATCCTGGGACCACACTGCCCCTCTGATGTAAATGGCCATTGCTTGCAAGATACTTTATAAAACATTACATAGTATTTTACATGCATCATCCTGTGAGACTGCTGTTGTGAAAGCAGTCTTACAACAGCCCAGTAGAGAAATATCATAAATATTGTGGTTGTTTTTCTATTTTTCCTGTGAGCAGACAAGGTTCTGAAAGGGTAAGGTAGTCTGGGACTCATCAGGGATATTTCCAAAATCTGCACTACAAATCCTCATTATCCAGTGGAATATTCTTTAATGATGAAAACACTCTGTATCAACACTGTCTGCTGTGGGTCAGAAGCCTTTAAATGCAGTTAATGCAACTGGGGAGGTGAGGCTTTTTATTTTATTGAATGCATGGTCACATGTGGCTCGGGGCTACCGCTCTGGATTCCACAGCCCAGACATTTCTTGGTGGGCAAGGCAAAGGCTGAGGGAGCAGGACTCTGGTTCTTTTCCTTGCTCTGGCTCAGAAAGGTTTACTTTGGACCTGTTTTTATTGAAAATTAGTGTTTCTGTTTGTTAAAAAGAAAAATTAAAAATTTTAGTGCACTAGAAAGAGAGCTTTTATAAGTCAGGGACTTTGGGCAAGACACCTGTATTTTCTGTCTGTAAAATGGAGCACACAATGTCTACCCTCAGAGGGCTTTTGTGAATAAGGTCATGTTATATAAGCAAAGTGTATGTGCAGTGGTTGCACATAACAAATGGTCAAAACACACAAATGCACTCAACCGACTTCAGAGCTTCCGGTGAAGGGGTTTTCAAATTTTATGTGTCCTGTATAATAACCCCAGTCTTGAATACTTAACGTTTGTTACCTCATTTCATTTATTTCCCCGTCAGTGCACAGGGTTGGGCGTATTCTCCCATTGTCTGCTCTTCTGATGTCTGATGAAGAAACTGAGGCAGCAAACGTTAAAATGAGTCAATACTGTCATCTAGACTCTAAGGGTTAAAAACAGCCTTTAGGCTGATGCAGAATTCACAGACATAACCACTATGACTAAGTCATGTCATGTATAAGGCTTGTGGGGTAAATGGAGGCCTCTCTGTGTGCTACTTAGGAAATCTAAAGATTATAGCTGTAAATCAAGCCACATATTATGAAAGAAAAGGCCAGAGTGAGATCAGAGCAGCCAGAATTTAGCGATGTGGTGGGTTGTTCCATTTCTGCTCCCAACACATACAGCCCTGGAGCTATCTCTGCAGAAAACCCCCCTGTCCCCCACGCCCCCTCCCCCATCCTTTCGGGAGATCTTTTGGTATTAATGGCCACAGTTTCGTGTTGAAGGCAGAGGATGAGAAAGAAGCAAAGGCGAACTAACCGAAGCCCAATTTGGACCAAAGGCATTTGGAGGATTTGAGCTGTGACTGCCAAAGACAGAGTGCTAGATTGGGCTGCAGTTGGGTAATTGGCAGTGCTGGGCTTGGAAAAGTGGAGACCAAAGGCCAGCACTGGAGGGACCAGCCCTGCAGAAGTAAGCACGGGTGAAGCCAAGGGCTCACAGGTAAGGGAACCAGTTATTTTTCTCTAATAGACATTTTCTTCTCTGCTTTTTCAAGTGGAAATCATCATTTCCTCACCATCCCAGCTAAATGCTTCTCCTGCTGGAGAGGGAGAGACTCCAAGATCAGGGTCTGCCTGTGATGGGGACAAAGCCCCTACCCAGAACACTAAGGATAATCCTGCCTCTCCGCCCCTGCTCCCCACAAAAGGGAGCTCCCTCTTCCCCAGCCTCTCTGACAGACAAAATGATACCTGTGCTTCCCAACAGGAGGGCCAGGACAGAAGCAGAGCCCCAAATACCCCACAGCCTGGCCGGTTATTACAGAGGCCATGTGGATGATGTCATACTCCCTGTAACCAGCGGTCCTCAAGGAACACAAATGATTAGAAATGACAGTAACTCAGAATGAGAGGGGAAAACAAGACCCCAACTCTGTGAATTTGCAAAGAAGCAAAGTAAGGTGGGAGGTCACATAGGCCTCATGCACTTGAGTTGCTGGTTTCCTGCCGGAGCCTCTGACAGCTCTGAAGAGCTGCAAAAGCTTGTGCGGTATGCCTATCTGACCCCATTACTTCAGTGGGTCCATCTCTCTTAGCCCTGCACGATGCCCTTGAAAGTCCCCCCCATCCCCTAATATTACCTGTCAGCAAACCTGTTTCCCAGTTCCCAAGAGAAGACCATGCCCCAGTGTCAAAGCACAGCCCCTTCTGGGACAGGGACCTGGATTGCCGAGTGGCCTGACATTTCCTAATCAAAAGTTTCCGGTTTTAGCTCATCATCTCCTTATGCATGTTTTTGGATGCTCTCTGGGGGTCTCAGCACATGTAAAGGCTAATTATATAGTTAAAGTTAATTATTCATTCATTAACATTCAAGAAGCCTTTAACAAGACATTGACTTGTTCCGGTGAATTAATGAAACCAGAGTGTACATGCTCGTGCGCGAGTGAGTGTATGTGTGTGTGTGGGTGTGTGTTGGAGGTCTAGTCTCCAGTGTTTCTCATAAGGAAACACCCCTTTGATAATAACCGAAAGTATTTTTTTAGGTCATTTCAAAGCCTTGCTAGGAAGAGGAATAAACCCACAACACACTAGGCCAGTCTGCATAATTGGGCAAGTGTAGAATGGTGTGCAGGATTCGGATCGCTCTTTACCAGCTCTGAGAAGGAGGCCTAGTCACAGGTCCTCTCTGAGGTTCAGTTTTCTCATCTGTAAGATAACATCAAAGCTCTCCTACAAGGTCAGCTGACACATAGATTAAAATGGAAGTGAAGGTGCTTCAGGATTGTAGACCCTGGTGACACTGGGGATTCTTAGGCAGCAATTATATCGCTGTGTAGAGAAGCAATAGATCATCAGCAGGAACCCAGACCCAGGGCCGTGGGCAGCAGAAAGACACACATAGTCCCCCAGAGGGCACCACTGAGCCAAGACTGCCACTGAAAGTGTCTACTTTGGAAAGAGACACTCCCCCCAGAGACTGTTTCTTCCATCAGCACAGAACGGTCCTTAGGAAAGTGGCTTTAGGAAAGTGGCCTAGACACACTTTGACTCTGAGTTCGCCAGTGCAACCTTTAAAATCAGAATGATACTGACATTGATTAATTTCCACTAAGGAAGCATTTTCCAGAGCAAATTCCATTAACCTAATTTAATTCCTATATCAGTGTCTTGCATAGCATACTTAATTGGTTTCCAATTTTTTGGAAGCTATTCTCAGAGGAATTAATTCTTTCCATGTTTAAATTCTACAAAGATTTGATTCATTAATCAACATTTGGGCCAAAACAAATTTTACTAATTTATAACTTCTGCCATTTTGAGTTTTCTTTTTAGTTATTATTTCTACCAAGTCCAATTCTTCTGGATGAAAATTGTGCAGATGTACAAAATTAGCCAAGAAGATTCAAGTCCTCTATGGATTTTTAGTCAATAACAAATTTCGCCCTGTGTGATTTTAGCTGTTGCCAGTTTAATTTGTGTTGATTACTTCTACCAATAATATTCACTGTGAATTGGGTGAAAAGAATGATGGTTAATATTTATTTGGTAACTATGAAAAGTCTGAGCAATTCTGAACTACAAAAACAGAGAAAGGCAGAAAAGTAGGGAGGATATGAGGGCAGAAGAGAAAACGGGAGGAGCATAGAAATGGTACCAAATGAAACAGGAAGGTAGGGAGAAGAGACAGCAAAGAAAAGGGGCAGGAGTGAGATAGCAGGCACAAAGAAGGAGAGGATAAAAAGACGAACCAGCAAGAATCTAAGACAGAGAAGAGATAAGAGACAGTAGTAAGGAAGGAGAGACAGAAAAGACAGCACAAGAGCAAGCACAGGAGCTGGGTGTATGTACTATGCATCCATCTGCTAACTTGGAGAACAAGAAGGATTGAAATTATACAGAAAATTTCTGCTTTGTTTCTGTTAAATTTAACGTTGGATCCTGTAATAGTTTAGCTCTTACATGTCCCGCCAAAGTCTCATGTATTCAGAGGTGAGGTTTTCAGAAGGTGATAGGATCATGGGGGCACCATACTTATAAGCAGATGGGTTCTATGATGGATCCTATGAGTTCCCAGGGAATGTGCTGTAAGAAAGTGGGTCTCGGGGGTGACCTGGGAGGGGGCGTTCTCGGCCCAAGCTCCTCTGTGTCTCTGCTCCCTGGCTGCGCAGTGGTGAGCAGTTTTCCTCTGCCAGGATGTTCTGCCTCGGAGCCAGCCAACTGTGGACTAAACCATGAGTCAAAATAAACCTTTCCTCCTTAAGTCTCTGGTGTTAGGTATTTTATGCCAGAGATGGGAAAGCTCACTAATACAGATCCAAATGGATTATGCCCAAAGAGTACAGAGGTTATGTGACCTGGTCCTTAATTTTTCAGCTGATGACAGAGACCCAGAAATCCCGAGGACAATGAATGATCGCAGACCAGTCTACTACCACCAAAGCACGGTGCCTCCAGGGAGTGACTGCAGGATCCCCTGTGTGAGATCGGAGGAGCTGGACTGGCCACACACTGCAGGGAGTTGAGCAAGTCTACAAACCTCAGGAGGCCTCGATTTTACTTCTGCAGGGCTGAGATCACAGTGAACCATTCTGCTGCAAATTCTATGCACAGCATTATGATAAAGAATGCACAAAAATTTTGTCTTTGTTCTGAATTTTCTTGAATGTTTATCACCTACCAGATACTGTACTCTTGGCCTAAATTCTCATTTATTTATTTATTTGGTTGTGGTTTTGTTTTGTTTTGTTTTTGAGCTATGTCATTCAGGCTGGCCTTGAACTCTATGCAGTCCAGGTCAGTCTTGAATTTGTGGTCATGCTCCCGCCTCATCCTCCTGAGTGCTGGGATTACCTATGAGCTGGGATTACACCTCACCAGACTTGACTATCACATTTAATGTTTGCAACAGCCTGAGGATGGTGGCACATCCCTGTAATCCTAGCCCTTGGGAGGCTGAGGCAAGAGGATGAATACAAGTTCAAGGCCAGTTTAAGGCAGGATGAAATGGGGATGTGACGAGACCACAGAGTTCAAGTTTCGATGTGAGTTCTGTGATCAGAAATAGGAGCTGCCCTCTAAGGATGTAGAGTCTGCCAGGGACTTCCTGCCTGCTCCTCATTCTCCCGAAGAGGAACTTTCTAAACGTGTGCTGCCCGTGGCGCTACTCTCCATAGAAGGGACACAGCTTTTCCACCCTCTGTGCATCCATTTCTTTTTCTCATCTCAATGGCAGGGGAAACAGTGTCCCCATATTAAACATTATTAAAGTTTCCATAGATAAAAGAAGAGCTTAAAGTTAAAATACGAACAAAGTTCACATCAAGGTTTGTATAACTGTGAGCAATTAAAAACAGCTTAATTGTGCAATGTTATAGAAATGGCCATATTTATTATTTTATTTAAATTACAATTCAAAGCATAAACTCTGGAGTATGGTTGACTCCAGACACCCTGTTTAATCTCTCAATGCCTATTTTCTGGATTACAAAGTGGAAACTATGACAGTCATGGTCTCAAAGGATAATTATGAGGTAACACAGGCAAAGCATTCAGAACAGTACCTGTACGGAGGTAAACGTCCCATAAATGTACATGTTGTTACCTGGTAGTTAGAAATACCTCACTCAGGTCCCAACACAACTTGTAAAAGATGTAAGAAAATAAAGTTTAAGTTTGAAGTAATTTGAGTTAAATGAATTCAGAGGTGGGATAGTATCTACAACTTTAGGAAAGTCAGTAACCAGGTTCAGGCTGTACCTTCCCACAGTTGTTAATGGAGAATCACAAATTAGGCTCTAAACAATATAGCAGCCCATGCAGAAAGGAAACTGTGAATGTTTACAAGAATCGTGCTGTCCACAGATAAAAGCAGGCCTTAAACCAGAGAAAATGATGTTGTTTGTGGTCAAGAAGTCTGAGAGAGAACGCAAAGTGACATTCTCAACAAAATGCCTTCCGAGATCAGTATTAGCATGCTTCTGAAGAATACTTGTTTCATGCAATTATTGCTAGTTGAGGAAGCCATGATGAAAGTTAAATTGATTAATATTTTTTCTAGCTCAATGAAATATCACCTAGTGGTTAAATGTGGAAACTATCTAAAAGAATTATATGGATTTAACTGAGAAAAGCAAAAGGTGGATTTGCACATATGCTGATTCAACCTATGTAAACTGTATAATTATGTCCACAAAGACAAGGAGAAGATGCAGGAAGAAATAAAGAATTATGCTAAAGTACATTTTTTATTAGTCGCAATACTTGTGTTGCTGAAAATTTGTTAAATATAAAAGGATATAAGGAAAAGCATAATCCTAATTACCTAGCAACGTTTTGGTCAACACAATGACTCATTTCCTTTTAGTCTCCTTCCTTTCTCTTTCTTTCATTCTCTCTCCTTCTCCAGGTTTACAGAATTTGTGATCCCACTTTATTCAACTTCTCACCCCAACTCTAGTTTTTCTATTTTTAACACTTTTCATTAGTGGCCTTGGAAATCCTTTAATATTGTCTTGATAGAGTCTACCAGGAAGTAATTCCAAGGACAAGAAAAGAAAGATATCTTTGCTTTCCTAAGTTTTTATTAAGGCAAAATATTTCCTAACTCTACGATGCGTAAGCAATTGTTTTTGAGCTTTATTTGCAGTGTGGGTGTGTATCTCAGAAACCAGGTCACTGCGGATCTGATTTTCTCTGGAGAGGACGCTATCCCATTTAGAAGAGTTCTCCCAACCCCAGTGTCTGCGCCTGCTTTTGAACTCAGCAGCCGGAAATGAACCGTCCAACACTGATTCTGTTTGACTGATAAAATACAGCAAATAAACCCTGCCAGAATGGCATCCTTGGCAAACCTGCTCTGCATGGCCACTGAACTTCAAAGAGGATCCTTACAGACGACACGTTTACTTTTGTCTTTGCAGTTGCAGTAGAGTGCGGTATCTGTGTGCTGAGTCCTTCTGCAGATAAAAACGAGGATGCCGTGATTTTATCAACACTCAGATCATCATACCTTATGATATATATGACATACATGTATGTTATGCACAATATGCAATATGTGCTGTATAACATATATAATGCATATACTGTATAGCATGTTATATATGTACATAAGGAAACTGGAGTTATATACACACATAATATGTACTACATATGATAGATATGATGTGTGTGTATAACTCCAGTTTCTAGTTCCTTCCTGAACTCTAATGCTATATATCTAACTGCCCAGCTTTTCCAAGTGGCATTTCCACATGGGAGGCAGGCCCAGCTCCTGCACTTAATCATTCTACGATGTACTCATAGTTATTTAGCTAAATAGCTTGTTGAGTAATCAGTTAACCTTGTTGAGCTCCATGTTCTTCATCTCTTATAGGAGATTATAGTGGTACTCAGCCCATAGGATTCATACGAGAGCTAAGCGAGATTATGTATGTGACATACTCGGGACTGCAGCTCACAAATTGTAAGGTCCTAAGAAATGCAGAGACAGTGTAGAGTTACGAAGGTGTTAATCCAAAGGTCGCACCAAGACCTAACCTCACATTCCCCCACACCTCCACTTACCCTGCACTGTCTTTCTGAAACAGCTTCCTCTTCCCTGTCCCGCCCACTCCAAGTGGAGCACCATCTCTCAGTATCCAGGTACGGAGCCTCTCAAAGCCTGTGGACTATTGCTATCGGAGCCGCTAGAGGCACTAATGGACATGCCTGAGCCCCACAGGCTTTGAGGGCCTGTCCTCCAGCCTAGAAGATTGATGCTGACATTTCCATTAAAACATTTCTGACACTTGCAGGGGGATGTGACTACCTTTCTGCTCCTGTTTTTACAGACCTATCAAAGACAATGTGTGCTTTGTAGACAAGTGCTCATTGGTCAAAAGACAACCGTCCCTAAAATTTAAGAAAAATTGTGTATTAAAAAATACTACTAACACAATCACCAAAATGTAAAAGGACAACCCACAGAATGGAAGGAAATAATTAATAAGAGAATATTTAATAAGAGAATAGTAGCCAAAAGATATTGAGAACTCCTAAAGCTCAACAACAAAAACATGATTCAAAAATAGGCAAAGGAGAGTTAAGATGTGTCATGCACATGTACCGGCTTTCTATAAGGGGTGGGATCATTATGTGTTGTAAACATGTAGACACTAGCAAAAAATAAAAACTGAAAAAAATAAAGGTAAACCATGTGTTTTAGGGAAAAAATGGCCAACAAGCTCGAATAAACACTTCCCAAAAGAAAGCACACAAACAGCAAATAAGCACATGAAAAGTGCACAATGTCGTTAATTATTAGGAAAATGCAAATCAAAACTACAAGAAGATACCACTTAGCACCCACTAGAAAGGCTATTGCCAAAAAAGAGAGAACAACTAATGGCTAGAATGTGGAGAAATTGGAACACTTCTGCACTATCGGTGGGAATGTAAGATAGTATAGCTGCTGTAGAAAACAATACAGTGGTTCCTCGGAAATTAAAAATGGAATTACTTTATGATCCAGCTAATGATACACCTAAGTTCACTGCAGCTTTTTTTTCTTTTTTTCTTTTTTTGTGGTACTGGCAACTGAACACAGTGCCTTCACAATGAGCTACTTCTCCAGCCATTTTTATTTTTCACTTTGAGACAGTCTTCCTTAGTCACTAAGTTGCCCTGGCTGGGCTCAGACGTGTGATCCTCCGGCCTCCGCCTCCCATAGAGTTGAGATTACAGGCATGTCCCACCACATCCAGCTGTAGTAGAATTATTCAAAATAGCTAACAAGTCAAAGGCATTCAGTTGTCCATGGATATATGAATGGATGAGAAAAATATGTTATATACATACAATGGAATATTATTCATCTTAAAAAAAAGGAAGAAAATTCTAATCTATACTATAACACAGATGTTCCTTGAGGACACCGTGCTAAGTGATATAAGCTATTCACATAAAAGCCAGATATTGCATATCCATCTGTGTGAGGTGCACAGAGTAATCACAATTATAGAGACAGCAAGTAGAGAGAGGTGACTTACTGGGGTTAGGGCTGGAGAAAGGAGTTTTTGCTTTATGGGTGTAGTTTCAGTTTGACAAGATAAAAGGGTTTGGAGATGAGTGGTGGTGATGGCTGCACAACACTATGAATATATTTAATATCGTGGAGCTATACTCTTAAAAATGATTAAGGTGGTCAATGAAAAAAAAGACAACTCTTCAAATTCTCTCCAACTCCTCTGTGTAAAGGAAGCCAAAAGATGCCTGTTTCCCAACATTGCTGGGCTGAGAAAGAAATCGAATAAGAAATTGGGTAGTAGAATATGAGGGGTGAAGATAGATGCTTCTTAAAAATTGGAGCTTTCTCATAAATGTATTTTTATAGTTTAGATTGAAAATGTTCCCCAAAGAAGTGTTCAGAAATGTGCTTTCACAAACTGTTTGGATCACAAGAATGCCATATTCATCGGTGAATAAATCTGCTGAAAAGTGCTGACTGTGATGTTAAGTGCAGGGCATGTGTGCTGCCCCTCCTCTCGCTCTGGCTCTTCCCCTGCTCTCTCTGCTCCAGCCACCATGGGCTGAGCGGCTCCCCTCTGCCACACCCTTCCACCACGATTTTTCTGCCTTGGCACCAGCCAACCATGGACTGAAACCTCTGAGACTGTGAGCCAGAATAAATTTTTCCTCATTTAAATTGCAGGTGTTGAGTATTTTGTCCCAGCAACAAGAAAGCTGTTAAACACAACTGTATGTACATGAAAATCAACTGAAATTTTAAAAAACCCACAAAGTACCTTACTATGTTGTATTAGGCTTTCCAGAGTTCCAGAGACATTGTTTAATTTAAATCTGATATAAGTGCTGCGCTTGCAGTTTTGCCCACAGTTTGCCCAAACTAGAGAACATCATCTTCTGATGAAAGAGAATTTGTAAATCTAAATCTATCCCCTCTCCCTCAGCTTTAGAACAAATACTCTCAAAATCTGATCGGTGTACATTGGAATCACCCGAAGAGCATGTTAAAGCACACAGATTTCCAGGACCCTCTCTATGGGATTTGAATTCACCTGGCTCAGGAAGCCACTTTTTAATTAGCACTCTACTGAAGCAGACTTGGGCTACGCTTTGAGAAACATCAGTCTAGAAACCTGGGGTCACAAACAGTTCCTCTGCCTTTGATTCCAGAGAGCCTGCATCCCAACTATCCTGTTCCTTAAAATTCTATCTGTGTCCATGTTTACACATCAAGTCGAATTTCCTTGTTAATTTACCTGGTAATTTCTTTATCTCCATTTATTACGAATTCCAATACATGGTGAAGCATAAGTTTCAGGTTTCTTTTTGGCAGTGTTTTTCTTCAAGCCACGATGGCTTCCAAAGATAAGAATTTGATTTGTCTATTCTGTGTATGACTGTCTCAATTTAATATGTTTATTGAACTCCTTTATAAGAGCTGTTCTCAAATCTTAGCATGTCTCAAAACTACCTAGAGCAGGATAAGGGAGAATGCTTATTAAAATGAAGAATCATAGACTTCACGGCTGAAGTCCCACCTTGGGCCCAGGAATCTGCATTTTAACAAGTTATGTGATTGAGGATTGAGGTGCGAGTTATATGATTCATGTTCCAGCTGTGGAACATCTTTCTAAATCTTTTCTATAACACTGACAACCATATATATGCGTGTGTGTGTGTGCATACAAATTGTCTGGATTTTGACTATTTGATGAAAATAGTCTCCAGACTATTTCAGACCTCAAAGAATTCAGCCTTTGCACTTTTGACACGAGGGGACTGAGACTCAGAAAGGTGACATAACTTGTGCAAAGCCATGGCTGGACTCAAACCCAGCTGGGATTCTCACTTAGCCATAATCCGATGGTCTCCCGGAAAGCAAAGCTCACTCTCACTAGCCTGGTGTTCACGCACACGCATCCAAGTGGAAGATGCTCCTGAGACTGCCGGGTGGGGCGGCCGAAGCAGCAGCCTCCCCAAGTGCCCTGCAGGTTCTGAGTCAAGGACCTCTGGATTGGGGTGCTGGGGATGGCACAAATGGGACATCCTCAAATTCAGCCCTTCAGAAGGGGCCACCTCTTCTCTACCTTCCAGAGAGCCGGAATTTCCAAGAGCTGCTATATGTGGTGAAGGAGGCAATGACTATTTTTTAAAGCTAGGTGGTAGACACCTGAGGAGTTCATTTTATAATCTGTGTCCCTTAAAAAGCAATACATTTTGTAATGAAAAATTTTAAAAAGGAAAAAAGGGGTATGAGAGAGAAGGAGAAAGCCTCCAAGGGTGATAGAAAAGACAATAATTTTGCACTGGAATGATGAGATTGTGAGATCAGCACAGCAGCCTTGCCAGACCTTGGCGCAGTTCTGTGGGTGACTTTTATATTTTGGAAGAGTTGGGGTCATATCTCACATCACACACCAAGAAAAATTTTAAACATTAAAAAGGCAACCAAAATGCAAGAAAAAATTATTTTGTAACCTTAGAAGGGAGACATTTGAGTTTTGACTGAAAATCCAAAATGTATAAAAATGACTAGTATATTTGAGTACAAAAAATTAAAATCTGCATGGAGAAAATATCACCAGCAAATTTAAAATACAAACAAACAAACAATCTGGGGGAAACATTTGTAATCACACCACTTCATCTCTCTAATAAATTAATCAGAAAAAGACCAACTTAACAATAAAAAGCTTAATGAAAGTGGTCAAAAAAGAAATTATGGATCTCTGTCATATATGAAAATATGTTCCAAATTTACTGATAATAAAAGGTACATGTTAAAATACATGTCAGCATATTTGTTTATCTCAGCAAAATTTGAGGAGGTTGATTGCACACTATGTTGGCAAAGACTCAGGGGAACTGGGCTCTCTCATATACTGATGTACTAAATATGAAGTTTCCTTGGAGAGAAATTTGTCAATATCTGTCAAAATGACAATTATGTGTAGTCTTTGACTCTTTTCTCAGTATATTTTATTTCATACTGCATGAAACTTGTGCAAAGTTATTCACTGCAGTAACGTTTGCAGTATCAAAAGACTGGAAATAATCTAAATGTCCATTAGTAGGGAACTGACTAATACAGCATGGTACGTTTACACAGTGGGAGATTATGGATTGATACAGAGAGTTCTAGAAGAACAAGCCAGTCCAGCTGAAAAGTAATGTGGTTACTGCGGGGAGCATGCTAGACAGGAGAGAAATAATTTGGAAGACACCATTGTTCATCTTTTTACATACTTTTCAATTTTGGAATCATATATATGTATTATTTAGTCAAAATTTAATTCAATTTAATTTACTTAAGTAACCAGGAGCCTGTTAACAGATGTGGTTTCCCCTAACACTAACCCCATTAAAACTGACTGTCCAGAATCAAGCACTGCTCTACTCTCACCCCTAAGGGTTGTACTGAGTTATTTCTTAAAGAAATACTCAGACCCCATTAGCTCTAGTTTCTGAGTTTAAAGTAATACTGCAAAGCATCCCCCATATGAGAGATGGAGTATAGAGTGAACTACCATCTGCCCAAGTCTTCTAAGATGGATGTCATAATTATTATATTACTTTCAGAAAACAATTTGTAAAATCTATAGCCAGGAATGGTTTCCATTTCTCTAATCCTTTGTGGGGGGGACATGATATATACAGAAAAAATGCAATAGGAAAAAACCCCATATTGAGCTCTGGTGATCAGTGGACAAAGAGGGAGGTAGCCAGTCTTCGAGTACCATTTCCAACCACTGTCATCTGCATTGCATTGACAGTCTGTCCAAAACAGCAATAGGGATACTGATTAAAATACCAAGTGGAAACAAATGAAAACCCTATACCCACGGCTAAGGTGGAAAGTCAGCAAAAATCTGTCTTTTCCGCCATTTACTCAAGTTAAGTATATACGCAGTCTATGACCCAGCAATTCCAGTCTTAGATTTACACCAAGAAGAATACACTCACTTATGCAGCAAAATACATGTGTGAGAACGTTCTTAGAAGTGCTACTCATAACACCCAAAGCACATTACCCAAGTGTTCATCAAGAGCAGAAGAGACAGATAAGTTTGTGGCATATTCCAACCATGAAATTCTCTACCACGATGGGGATGACAGAACTGGAATTACATGCAATAATCTCACACACAGAATGTTGAGCCTAAGAAGACAAACAAAAAAGAGAACAAATGGTGTTTTATTTATGTGTTGAGATAACAGCAAAAAAAAAAAAACCAACCAAAAAACAAAAAAAGAATCTTTGGCTTTAGGAAGTGAGGATGGTTGGTGGAAGAGGATATGGAATATGTTCCTGGGGATTAGCAACCTGGATAATCAGTGGGTACAAAGCCACCAACCCACAAGCCTTAATATTTATAATATTGGCATTTTTTGTTATGCTTTAATTTAAAAGTTAAAAACCTATTCCCAGCCAGAATGAGCAATGTATGAATTCATGTTCTCCCAGGCCCTGCTGAGATACCAAAGAGATTCCAACAGAAGCTGAAAGGATAAGATGCTCTCGGCCAGAATTTCTGGGGGATGATGCAGAGTTCAGCCTACATTGCTCAGAGGGGCCCTTGTCCCCAGCCAGATGAAGCAAGCAGCAAGGCCTTTGCAACCTGCCTGCAGAAACAGCCACAGCAGAAGGTGTTACATACTGAGCTCCAGAGTACACCTTGCAGTCGTGTGTCAGGCTTGGGAGTCCCTGATGACTGAAATTCCCGTGGAATTTAATTTTCTGGATAATCAAAAATTTTCTCATTAAACAACTCCTTTGTAAAAAATGAAATTGTTTTTAATGGAATCCTTTCTAAATTGTATTTCACACATCCCTGACTTTTTGCAGATCCACGGAATGGAATTTAACCTATACAAAAAAGCAACATTGCTAACAATTAGGTCATCCATGTGCCAGGCACTACCCCAAATACATTCCATCAAATTTTCGGTTCTCACAAAGTCTTTATGAAATTGGTCCTATTCTTCCTGTTTTATATGTGCGGCTTAGGGTGATTAAATAACTGCCCCAGGTTACACAGAAAATACAGTGAGCAGGGAGAAGAGTATACTCTCTCTCTGACGCCTCAACTCGGAACCACTGTATCGTCTTTTCCCTACAGATTTATTGAGGACTGATGGAGTACATGCTGCATTCTGCAGCCGATGAGTAGACAGGAACACTAGCTATACCTTTAGAGAGGTGGACTGAGTTCTCATCACTTCTTTCTCTTTATTTTCTTTCTCCTTTGCTGTTTTCTTCTTTCCTCCAGTGCCAAGGATTGATTTCAGGGCTTCACACAAAGCGCTTAGCAAGTGCTGTACTGCCGGGCTGCACACCTAGCCCCCTTCATCAATATTACACTATTTGTTTCCCACAAAATTATTTTCAGTGTGTTACATCCCCCCAAAAAAAACTCCTGCCTAAAATCTGATTTAAAAATAAAACTTTGTTTCTACTTAAGTTCTCACTTCTTAGATCTTTCTATTTGCCTAAAATATCCCATGGAGTTGGGTCAACTTCCTTATCAGTTTAAGGAACCCCTCTGGTTCTCCGCATTTCCAAGTGGATTTGCTTTTTCTTGACACAACTCAGAAGGATGCCTTGGATGTTCATCAGATTAACAAAAACAGCCCTCCACTGGGGTCTGTCTGGCCTGCAGCGCTCTCTAGAAAAGTATGACAGCAGCGAAGATAAGCACCAAGCCATGCAGAGTCGATTTTGCCAAGGTTTACCAGCCGGCAGGACTGCAGAGAAAAAGGAACTACTGTCCTTACCCTGTTTTCAAGCTGACCAGTGCATCCTCCACTCCCTTCTGATTAAATTTGGTCATGTACTGATGCATGTAGGGGTAGTTATTCCGAATGTTCCTCTCTGTGCTTCCATTGGGCACCGTCCCAAAGCGAAAAGGCGGGGAATAGTCATGAGGTCTCTGAAACTGGAGAGAGGGAGAAGACAAGAGATGAGGAGAAGGAGGAGGGCACAGGAGGAGGGAAAGGGGAAGAGGAAATTAGCTAACATTCTGTTTCTTGTCAGGAGTTAAACACACATGCAGGACAATTTAAAAAAACATTTGTCTTTGTGCTTTCTTCCTACTTAATCGCATTGTCCATTGGTCCGTGAGCTCCAGTAGGTTGTGAAGAGTGTGTGTATCGGGGACTGTCCCTCGGCTCCTAGCATAGGACCTAGCTGTGTGCTCAGTAGATGTTTGTTGCGGTAAATTCTCCTGTGCTGTCAGAGAGACGAGCACACAGTCATGCTAAGGAAATGCTAAGCTGGAACTGAAGTAGGATGTTAGCCCAGTTCGTTTATCTGCTTTATGAAGACGTTTCCTGTGATCTCCACCAACCACCCCTTTCTCTGAACACCACTGACAACTACCTTTGCACCCATCAGAAAACGACCCTGTGTTGCCAGTCGCTCATCTTCCAGTCACTGGCTCGTTCATTCATCCCCACAGGCAATACTCATTGAGGGTTTTGCACATCCCCGGCATGCAGGGCACCCGACATGCAGCAGGCTCTGTGGCTTTGCAAAGCTCAGGTCCCTACTGACCCATTACCTTCCTGGGTGCCCAGTCTTGCTCTGCTCTTGAGCCTTCATAAAGGCAAGCTGTCCACGCTCCAGGAGTCTTCCCTGACTGACTAATACTGTCTATATCCTCCCTGAGCAAAACCAGGGTGTTTAGCACCATGTCCTTAAAGTACCTCTTTGGTGCTCCCGAGACCCCTGCCTAGTCAAGGGAACATTGTAAGGGTGTCACCAGATGGGGTCCAAGGAGGTCCCCCAGGAGGAAATGGGGATCTTAACTCATCCCACCTGTGGGGTAGGTTGTCGGTTCGCTCACTAATGCCACAGAAAAAAATTACAGGACACGTCAGTGAGAGGCATTAGAAAGGTTTATTAGGCAAAACTAACGTACACACTCAGAGAGAATAAAGTGCAGGCTTTCAAGACAGAGGCACATTGTGGTCTGGGATGGGAGTTCTTGTGTGCTCTTGAGGGTGTCCTCAAGATGGGTGATTTAGGATGTCCATTACTATCGTTCGTCAGGCCACCATTTGGTGCTAGGTCAGAATGCAAACCATCTGCATGTGTTTGGAGTTTAGAGAGCCGCTGCCCACTTAATACCAGTGCTGTCTCCTTAAGGATGGAGGTCTGTGAGAAGAACCATTTGCAGGTGAAAAGCATGACCTCCAATTTATAGGTTTATTGTGTTGTTAAGACCCCTAAAAAGTTTTTTAGTCAGTTTCCTGGAAGGGAGAAAAGCATTTAAATTCGGTTAACTTTTATGTCCTGAAATTTCTGCAGCTTTTCTTAAAAGTACAATTTTAAAATTACAACTTTCAAATTATATCTTTATTTCTTCCATTCCACCTCGAGTGGATAGGGACCAGATCACTGAGCTAAGTATTATCTGAGGGGCACTGGGAATTGCACAAACTAGTGTTATCTGTTGAACCTGCCTTCCTGCTTGTATGCTAAGTCAGCTGTTCCTTAGAATGCTGGTTACACAGTGGAACAAAGCAAGCTAATGGTGTCACTGAGTATGTAGCCTAATCTGTAATACCCACTTCTCTGCAATAACTAGGTGTGGATCATAGCAGTACGCAGTCCCATAGCTCAGCCACTGTATACTCTGAGTACTCTCAGGCAATTTTTCTGGGTGGCCTGCCGCCCCCAGACCTTCTGGTGATTGGCTAGTCCAGGGGCCTGTCACTAGACATTCCAAGTACTCCATGGCGACTTCCTGTCCAGCCCACCGCCAACAGACCCTATCCTTTTCTGCTAGCAAGTCTTAAATAATCATATCTCCAAAACCATCTTGGCAAAGTATGCCACAGCCCTGGCACAGCTGGGCTGTGGGCGAGACACTATCTGTCCTTAACTTTGATCTTTCAGGAACTCAACCTGGACAGAAGTCAACAGAACTGACTCTGAGTCCCAGAACTACAACTGAATCCTAGAGACAGCCCTGGAGGGGTTGACTGTGCACTCAGGCCTTCTGGTTGGGAAAGTCAAACTATCACTTACAAACTATGCCACCTTAGACAAGTAAGGTTACGTCATGCTACTTCTATTTTCCACCTGTAGAATGAGGCTCTTAAAAGTACTTCTGCTATAGGGTCACTGTGAAGATAAAAAACAATGTTTGTAAAGTAACTGGAATACTTCCTGAAACAGAGTAAGAGGTCAAAAATTAATCTTTTATTACTTTTTGTTTTTAGGACTGAGGAAAAAAAAAGTAATGGAGTGCATTTTTCAATGAAATATAGAATTTTGGAACTAGAAAGTAATGTTAATAATGACTGGAACTTTTTGAAGACTTAGTTCTAACACTGTGCTGAGTGGTTAATTCTCACAACAGCCCTGCTGGGTGGTTAATCTTAGAGGCTCCATTTTACAGATGAGGAAACTGAGGTACAGAGAAGTTACGCGACCTATTAACAAATACAGGTCCAAAATTCAGACCTAGACATGCTTGACCACAGGCTAAGGAAGGCCTTAATTCTATCATTCATCAGAAACCATTGCTAGTGACTCCTTCCTTGGTTAGAGATGGGGACCTGGAGACCCAGACAGAATGAGAATACCCGGCAAGTTGGGGTCAGAGCCAGGACTGTGATGCAAAGGTCTCTCCAACTGCCAATCCAGTGCCTGCCACAGAACCAAGAACTGTTAGAAAAGGTATCCCAGTTTTCCCAAGAGTCACACCAACCCAAAACATTACACTTTTCTCTGCACTTGCACTTCATTTCACTGTTAATTAAAATTTCCAGTTGGAAACAGTTTTCCTTGCATTAGCCATGCTGCTGCCTAATAAGCAGCCATAACTGGATTTGGGAGAAATGGCCATCCATTGTCCAAATGAGATTCTCTTTCCAGAAAACACTTTGCACTGAGTGTGCGCACACACACACGTGTGCGTGTATAGCAAAATGGTCTTCACAGTCACTGTGCCCTGCAGCACCCTCACTCATCAATTTGAAGGCACAAGTCCAGGCTCATCTCCAGGCAGCCGCCTGCTCCAGGGAACAGTGGTAATAGCATTGTTCATAAATCTTGCGGTTGTAGCAGCGGCTGCTGATCTCCAGAGACACCCAGAGCTGGCCTATTTGACTAAACGCCTCCCACTTCACACCCCATCTGTTGCTGAGGAGCGATACAGTTCCTTTAAGATTTGCTTCCTTCTCAGGCTCTGATTTACACAGGGATAGGGACAGACACTCAGTCTCAGGGATGTTCCCATTCTTCTCTGGCATTGAAATACCATCCGTTACCCAAAATTTAGCCCAGGGCCAACGTCAGAACCTTTCCCACTAGAACAGAGACTGCTAAACTTTTGAAAGCATCACTCACAACACACTCCGCACACACACACTCACCTCACTCTTTCTACATGTGATGTGCTCTGATGCTATCCACTATATTTTATTTTTTTTCATGACCACAACCTTCGAATGATGTCATGGTTCACTGAAAAACCACGACCTACAGTGTGAAAAGTTAGGAACGGGCAAGGATGGCTCCTATCTGATGTCCAAGTCTGCACTGAAGACACTCCATATCTTCTACAGGTTTCTTCCAGAGTGCTGCATGTCCAAGCAGAAAGGACACATGTGGGCTTTAGCAAAGCAAGGGGCAGTGCCCAGGTTCCCCCTGTCAGCAGGGCCACAGAGCAGCATCGTCACGGGGCCCAGAGTCCAGTTCTTAGGACTTTGGTCAAGGATGCCCTAGCTGGATCTTGGGCTTATGGAAGTCACAGTCAGCTTCTCATCTCCCACTTAGGATGTGCATAATTTGGGGCAGCCTGATAAGCTCTCTCAGCCTCAGTTTCTGTGTCTGTAAACTTAGATTCACTTTTGCAGTTGTATAGTACTTGGAAAAACACCTGGCATCTTCTACTCCTTCACATGCATCACGTTACATATTACATTTTAATTACACATATATTATTCTTGGAAACCTGTCTTCACCCAGAGTAGCTGTAGTCAAATAACGGAGCCAGTATTCCTGCAGTTTGGAGAACACAGGACCACTTTCTAAAAGTTTCCCCCCTTCAATTTGCAGACAAGTCTGAAGGTCATCCAAGAGAATAAAATAGGGCAAACATTTATAATGGAAAGGTAGAGATGTAGGGCTAGGAAATAATTTTTCAAGGAAATGCAGTAATTAGCTAGAATTTTTAAAATTCTTGTTACGAACCAAAAGTTACACATTTAGTAAAGATAGCTGTCTGTCTTTTGTATCTGTAAATAAGGGACATCTGGCAAGTGGAGCGCCTATCTGTAGCATAGTCTTCGGTGGGTGAGGTGCTACATGCTTGATGTGAGCATCACATAGGTGTGGCCTCAGCAGAGGGCACTTAGCTCATGGGCCTCCCTGCCTGGGCTGGGAGCAGCCCAGGACACTCAGCAGCGCAGTCACAGTGCTCAGGGGCAGTGTGACTCCTTGAGAATGCAAGTGTGATTCCTTGCTAAGGGACGTCCTCTAAATTTCTTCCACTGTCTGTTGCAAAAGACAAGCTCAGTATAATAGCGTTCTGGGCCCTAGAAGTGAAGAATGATTTGACTCAGGCAGCAATGATGACCACGAAGAGAGAGAAGAAGGAGGAAGAAGGAGAGAAGAGCAGGAGACAGAGAGGAATGCGAAGAGGAAGCAGAAAGGAAGAAATAACACTTACGACAGGATCGTCTATGGGATTATTTCTAATCCTCACATTGACCTTGTCAGAAAGGTGCTGTGCTACTGTCCCTTTATAGGGAAGTTATACTGTGGGGATACTCATGTACATGAAGATGCACAAACATTAGATGGCAAGGTCAGAATTTCAGTCAGCTTCATTTGACCCCAAATATGATACCGTCCCCCCATCCCCTGAATCTCTGTTTCAGAGACTAATTTTCTCCATCACAGTGATTCCCAACATGTTGGAATGGGTCCTAAGCGACGTCTCAACTTGCTGTTAACAATTCCTAGGAAAACATGTCCTGTAAGCTCACTAATGCAAGCCCACACTTATCCAAGCACACCACGGACTCTAAATACACTTCTTTCACAGCGAGCACTAAAGGTTTGAAAGTGTTGTAAACCCTGATTGTTGTACAGTTATTCATGATTAAAAATCAAAGCAAACACCACTGTGTACAGTATTAAAATAAATTAACTCAATACAAATTTTTATTTTGCGAACTTTTTTGTTGCGTCTACCATTAATCTTCTAGGAGCATTTAGCTTATTTGCTCTAAGAATTTTGCTGTTTATCTAGTTGTAACCAACATTTAATTAAAAGAGCTATTGGTTTGCCTTTAATGCTCCAAGCATGGAAACTAAGCTGTGTCCTGTGAGGATATGGTATCTGTTACTGGGTGTTTCCAAGTCAGAAAAGGTCAGTCAAATTATTGGTGCTTTTAATTAGTTTTCCCACAAGAGGTCCTATTATTTAGACCCAGAACTACAAAGCGAGGGATTTTTTTTTCCCCTTGCTTTTGAAAATAGCAACAAAGAGCACAATACGCTGCCAACTACTTTCTTGAAAAATTCTCTCCTTCCAGTCCCTTCTAGGAATTCCTTTTTTTTTTATTTTATTTTAGTGGTACATTTTAGATATACATAATGATAACATTTATCATAGGGAATTTGTACCTGTACATGATACATCTTGCTGCTTCTTTTTTTTTTTGCCATTCTCCTCCCCTCCCTTCTAATCCCCCTCTTTCTTATTTATGAAAGCTTTGTTTCCACTTTCTCCCTTCTATTCTTTTCTTTCTTTTTCTTTTTTTCATGTAGGGATTCCTTTTTTGTGATCCCATAACACAATGATGTCAGCTAACAATGTCTTGTATCTGCAGAGGATTTTACAAGGTAGGAGGCACATTCAGACATGCAATTTCCTTGGATCGTGTCTATAAATATGTCTCCCTCATTGACAGAGAAGAATAAAGCAGGTACACTGAGGTGACATGACGCAGCTAGTCGTAGCAGACAGGAAGCAGGAATTCAACTTTTCTGACTCTAAATGCAGCACTTTGGTGCTTCTTAGATGCCTTGTGCTTTAGATGGGCTCTGCCAGAAACCAAGGATATGGGTGAACATGGTTGGTTAATGACGAGCTCCAGGAGGACCCGATAAAAGAGTGGGGGCATGGTTAGGGAGGACTAGAGAAGAGAAGGAAGCCAGCCGCGATCTGATTAAAGCCAGTTATCAGTCTCTTGAAGACAGGCAGAACTTAAAGCCAAGGTATTGATCATTCCAGAGTCCAGAGGTGATAACCCTCCGAAGATTCCTGGCATGGGTCTTTGTCAGCAAAACATGTAACTTTGGGGCTGGGCACAGAGGGCTAGAAAAGGGACCCCAGGAGCTCCAAGTCGGGGTGTACAGTGTGTAACACATTATGCATTTATTCACACAACCAGTAAGTAGGTACTGAGCACTGCCTAAGGGCCAGTGAACTCTGAAAAGTGTATACATTTTCGTTCTTACTGATGATATTGATCTTATTCGGTGGAAAGGGGATTTAGAGGAGGAAGGACGGAGGTGGGAGGGATGAGGAAGAGGATTTAAAAAAGAATCAAGCTCTATTATGTATATGTACCCAAGATGATTTCAAACTGCATGTACTAAAAACATGTACTAGTAAAAAAATAAATAAATTTGAAGAAAAGGACATTGCGGGTAAAGCACTCAGTATAGTGGCTGGCCAGTACAAGCTAAGCCCTTAACATAAAAAAGAAAGAAAAAATAAAAAGAAAAGTATACTATACACACACACACACACACACACACACACACATATACACACACATATATCTATAGTTTGACCAAAATATATGGTGAATGTTTAAATCTAAAAATGTATTATAGTAAAAGATGCTTTGCTATTAATCCCCGTCGAATACTCCCCTTCCCTTGGAACACGCTTATCCCATCATTCTTGCCACTTTCTAAAGCAGTTCTGGAAGTCTTCTTTCATATCTTTACAAGATGTGATCAGAAATACGATGAATGTGTGGCCCAGTGCTATCCAACAGAAAGGCAGGCTTGTAAAAGCACTATGGTGTGTCCTTATCCACCTTATTCATCAGACCTGGCACCATGTGACTTCTGGCTCTCCCCTAAAGTGACCGTGAAAGGTAAACACTTTGAATCAGTTCGGGGTATGGAAGGAGATACAACAGCGCAGCTGAAGACACTCACAAAATAAGACTCCCAGACTTGCTACAGGAAGTGACAAGGAGGACGAGATAAGTGTGTTAAAAGTGTGTGTGGGGGGGAGCATTTTGAGGGAGTTAGTAGTAACGTGTCTTTTACTCTAAAATCTGTTCTTACTTTAAACGTTCACTGTTTTATCAATCACACCTCACACCCGAGGTCCTCTCCCCCATTCCAGTTTTTATCACCTCAGTTTTATTTCCTTTCTGATATTTATTCTTGCCTGACATTTTCTTCTTCCTCTCTGACGTTTGAAAGTCTATTGTTTATTTCTTCCCAGTAAAATTTAAGTTTGTCAGGAGCTTGAGCTTGGTCTGCCAAGTTCACCCCAGTAGCCAGGAAAGACCTCCCTGAGGGGGTAATATTTTCCCCAATATCAATTCAAAGAGGAGCTGACTGTCAGAAGATGCAGGCAGAGAACACAGCACAAGAGTACTGAAGTAGAAATGAACGTGGAGCATCAGGGAAGGGTGAGGGAGCTTTGGCGAGCAAGAGGAAGGAGGAGATTGGACGAGAAAGGGCTTCGTGTGCCATGGTAGGTAGAGGGGCACCTGCTTCAGCTTGGGTGGGAGGCCTGGAGATAGACCAGTCACTCATATTTTGTTTTTGTGAGGATGACTCCATCTTCCGCCCCAGCCTTTCACCATCCCTCTTGACGGGCCTCTTTGTACCTCTTTCACACAGTGTATGCTATGGGTACACTGTAAAGGCTTTTCACAGGCTGATTTTCTATTCAGCGGTTTGTTGATGAATGCCAAAGAGGTAAATGCAGACTTATGGCAACAAGATGGGACAGGGAGATTTTATAAAGATACAAATTATCCTCACACACAGAAAAGAGAACAGCTCTGCCAGGCTGCAGTCTCAGCATTGCTGAGCTCAGCAAGTCAATTTGTTTCCTGAACTAAAATTTCAATAGGAGGACGCACCCAGTTCACCTCTTTTTTCCCTCTGTGTGCATTTCTGAATAGTTGCTCAAGCCCCACAACTATGATTCGGTGGAGAATGGGGAGAGCAGGTGTTACCCACCCATCTTCCTGAGTGGAAGTGTTGGAAATGTGTCTGAGAACAAGGCACCGGGGGAGATGAGCACCCTCCCTGCACCCTTCTTGTCCTTTGCAGAAATTTGAGCCAAGCTGGAAGTGGGAAGATGGGACTGACTTGGCTGCACGGGCAGGAGCAGCCACGTAACCATTCTGTCTCTGGGTAGCACTTAGAGATGACTTTTGTTCACGTAGACCATGAAGTATATGAGACTCATCACAGAGCCCGGAGAATCTGTGGCCATGAGAGCCCCATGCCCAAGTTTCTCCTCGTTTAGACCTTCTCAGCCTCACTCTGCTGGGAGGCGGAGCAACAGTGAGTCACAGAGCCGCAGTTGCGGCATCCGCAGTTGCGAGAGATCGTATAAATGTGAGAAATGACCACGTGGGGGAAATGATGCTTCTTCCAAATTAGAGCTAGAGTTTTTAGACTTAGGAGAGCTAAGCTTAAGCTCTGTTCCTAACTTTATTTAGAAATAGTCCAATCTGGCTTTGAGCTTCAGAGCTGGTGATGATGCGGGATAACAGGCACTGGAGTCACTTGTTTTCTGAAGACATCAGTTAAGACCGACCTCCAGACCGAGAGGAAAGCGAGATGAACTTACCTTCTTGTCACTGAGGCCAGTTACTTGGTCCACGAACTCCTCCTGGATCATGAAAGCAGCCAGATTGGCCGTGTAGCTGGCCAGGAAAATGACAGCGAAGAAGGCCCACACAGACACCATGATCTTGCTGGTTGTGCCTTTGGGGTTCTGGACAGGCACGGAGTTGTTGAACACTAGGCCCCAGAGGAGCCATATAGCTTTCCCGATCGTGAAAGAAGGCCCGTGCGGTGCTGCAGACAACAAAAAGGACGCTCTCAGCATTTTCTCAAAATGCACACTTGTGGGTGTGCAGTACCTATGTGGTGGCCACCCACAGCAGTGGAGGTTGCCAGAAGCTGGAATCCTGTCCCAGGTGTGTCCTATCATCGCCCTGGACTCAAGGCCACAGTTAACTTCTATTTTTCTTTAAAATGAGCATTCTTCCCACGTTTCTATCTGAATTTTGCCATGTTTCTAGAAAGAAAGAGAGACAGGAAGGGAGGTAGGAAGGAAGGGACGGAGGGAGGGAGAAAGAAAGAAAGAGAGAGAGAGAGAAACGAAGGAAGGAGGGAAGAAAAAAGAGAGAAAGGAAGGAAGGAAAAGGAAGAAAATGGCTATGCAAAACGGGAGTTTGAATGAGAAGCAGTGTTACCACCCATTTTAAATCTGGACTTAAATTTCCACTTGGAGGAACCAATCTCCTTAATAAATGTAAAGAAAGACTGACAAAAATGCGTGGTTGGGCGGGGGCTTGCTGCTTCAGTATTCATCAGATGTGCTATCAGAGAAGAGCCTGCAATTCAGCGGGACTGATGTTTGGTATTCTAATTCAATTGTCCCTAACAATTGCTCCTGTTCAAATTCACATGTAAAGTGTGCACAATGTAGGAAATAGACCAAACTAAAATTCTCTGCAAATGGAGACATTAAAGGAAAGAACAATAGAGCTTAATTTTTCCAGCACTTCACAGATGGAAGACATTCCACGGCAGGGTCATAGAAAATGAACTCTGATATCACAGCACTTTCTCTCCCTCTGTGTATCCTTACAACAGCTATGTGTCCCTTTTAAGATTCTTAAATGTTCCTCGCAACAGACTCAGCTAGAGAGGCAGAACAATACGTGAAAATTTATTGGGATGGGGCATATGCAGGCTGTAAAATACTCACATTAAGGTTTTCAAGTCTTTGTTTTGCACAAGGAA
Source organism: Hystrix cristata (assembly GCA_004026905.1). Lineage (NCBI taxonomy): Eukaryota > Metazoa > Chordata > Mammalia > Rodentia > Hystricidae > Hystrix > Hystrix cristata. Next base: position 71,857 of record PVJO010005929.1, read on the forward strand.
AAAAAATCAATTTATGCCTTCATTTCAAGAGGGGAAAAAAAGGTCTTCTTTTAACAGGAGGTTAATTTTTATGCCATTTAAGTAAATGAAGATATGAAAAAATGATCTACTGAGAATTCAGTTGACTATGCAAGCAGAGTGAGCAATAAATAAGTGGCAGAAGTGAATTCAGATTGACGGAAGTGATGGAACTCTGGGCATGGAGCCGAAGAAATGCAAGCTTTCTGCACACTGCAGGCTGAGCTCGGGCTCCAGGAGGCTTACAATGCCCATAATACTATGCAGAATATACAGTGACCTCTTCACACTGAGCATGTTTGTCAACCTGCTTCCCTTCCATGGTATTCTGAAGAATATCCAACGTGCTTGTTTACCTGCTTGACTGTCTGCCCATCTGACTCCACCTATCCAGTTATCCTCCTCACTCATTCACATCCTCACTGTTTCTTAAACATGCAGAACAGGTCCTACCTCCAGGCCTTTGTATTTGCTGTTCCCCCCGCAGGGAAAGCTTTTTCTTCTCAGCCCTCGAGTCTCAGCTTAATGTCATTGCTTCTGAGCATCTTTCTATATTCTAACATTGCATCTAAAGCAGCACCCTGCCCCATCACCACCAAATCACTCTGCTTGTTTATTCTATTTCTTCTTGAAACTTATTAAAATCTGTGTTTATTAATGTATAGGTTTACATGCTGTCTCCACAACTAAATCCTAAGATCCCTGAAGATGAAGAAGTCTCTACCTGATTCACCTTGTTATTTCCTACGGCAGTTCAGTGCTTGGCACATAGTACCCACTCAATAATTATTCACCCAATAAATGCATGAATTCGAAATACCACAAACTCTGATCATATAAATTTAAAGTTCTATTTTATACCAGTAGGATCACTCACAGGAATATTCCCCAGTTCCACTCCGATGGAAAGCCCTTTAATGATTAGTTACATTGCTCCTTTAGTGAAGGCTAGAAATATCTCACTTAAACACAACATGATTATTGATCACATTTTACTGTTTCAGTTGATTGGAGATGGTTTATGTAGTAATCACTGCTCTTGAATGGTTAAGAAGAAGGAGAATTTCAATAAAACTAAGTTCCTAACAGATTCCATTGACTAGATGGCTGTTCATAATATTGGATCTCTTAGTGAAAATAACATGTATTGAACTAATGTGCCCTGTTCAGAGGGCATTTGAGATATCCGGGTTTCCTGCCCTCTACCACAGCAGGTCATTTTTCAGGAGATTTGGTGGTCACATCTTTGTGGTACCATCCACCTAGAAGGTGCTGTGCACTCAGAAAAGTCTAATCAAATGATGTAATGTGTTGAGCACTGGCTTGTGGGGGAGCCTCATAATGAGTTACAACCAGTAAATCTCTCCCAAATCAATTTCTTATCTACTGATTATACCTTTATCAAGTACAGTGTCTGAAGGTCAGGCACCATAAAGAGAAAAATGTAGCTCTTTGGGGGGAAATAACATTTTATAATAATATTTATTGTCAAACTAAAGCAAATATGATTCAGAAGTTTGAAGAACATTCTTAAACTAGGTTCTTTCTATAAGCCATTGTCTTTGCATAAACTGAAGTTGAGACTCACCATGATTTTAATATTTCTTTTGATAGGCATTTTGAAAATTAATTACCAAAAATCTTCTTCAAATGTGCTTTTTCAACAAATTGATTATCAATGGTTTTCAACTAACAACTCTTGCTTTCACACTATAAGATTAAAATGTTTCATTTTGTTTTATCCTTCTTCTAGTTGAAGTAAATAAACCACACTTGCCCGCCATTACAGTTCATATTAATGGGCCAGCAGCATTGCTATGATGGTAGACCAAAGCAAGATAGGATAATGTATTCTAGAGCAGAAATCATCAGAGATGGTAAGTGAAATAGCACCGACTTTGAATCATGCTTACGCAGGCTTCCTTACCTTTCCCTTTGGCTAAGTTTCTGTTGTATCCAACAGGACTGAAGTATTCAAAGACAAACACAGCAATGGCAGAGACGATGAGCAGCATTACAAACATCATCACCCAGACAGAGGCGCTGAATGGTTCTGTAGGTAAACAGACCAGGGTAATGAAAACAAAATCCACTAACTCTTCCTTACCTCCAGCAAGAAGCCCAGACATTCATTTGCAGGCTTACCAAGAAACTCTAACTCCAGTCTGGTCAATTAAGAGAAACTGGTCATTTTTTATTCTTACACTTAAACCATTCATTATTCTACAAAATATTCAAGGCCCTTCATAAGACTGCATATATAGTATGATAAAAATAGATAAAAGTGTGTGACGTTTTTACAAATCAGGTCAAGGATAACAGAAACATAAAACAATGATAAGACCAAAGGAGAAAATCAGAATGCAAATAAACAGGCCATAGAGTTAAATATAATTATAGAACCATCCACCAAATCAGAGGCAGGGAGGAACATGACTAGATGAAAATAGTTCATCACAAGGCTTCTACAAACAGGCATGGTTTTGATTTTTATTTTCATTTATATTTTTATATACTAGTGGAATGATGTGTGGGCAGGGAGAATTATAATGTTTTAGAAAGGCTTATAAATTTTGGGGTTGACAAGAATATTAGAAGGTCATAATCTGCATCCGTGACTCTCCATCTGGCCTTCTGCTGTAGGCAGGTGAAATCTCTATACTTGATAAATCTTTCTGATCCTGGTAAAAGGCTTAAATGCAACTGAAATCATTTGAAGACATTCTGTTTACATGATAATTCAATGGAAAGGTACCGTGTAAAGAGGAGAGGCACTCTGGGAGGCTGAGACAAGAGGATCACAAGTTTGGGCAACTTAGCAACTTAGTGAGACCCTGACCCAAAATAAATAATAAAAAAGGGCTGGGGTGTAGCTCAGTGCAAAGTCCCTGGGTTTGATCCTCAGTAGCGGTGGTAAGGGGTGGAGGCAATGAAGTGGTAGATGGATTGGATAGGTGGTAATTTCCCCTTAAAGGCCGTTTTCATTAGTTCATTTCCATGTAATTTAGGCAGTAGGCAGATGTCTTAGAAGGGCAGGCCAAGTGACGAAAGTCCTAAATCTTAGAACATTCTAGAAAGGCAAGAGGTACTATATAAAATAAATTAGCATTTCCATTCAGCCTGGTTGAGGATATGAAAATTAGCTGACTGAAGCCATTTTATACATTTATAATATACATTTACTAGAAAATCAACAGAGACTAAAATTTTAAGAATGACTATACCTCCACGTTATTGGATCTTTAGAAAGATCAGTGAACTTAAAATTATTTTCCTCAGAAGCAAGCATTTTGTGAGGGTAAAGTATAATAAGTGAAATAGTGCTTCTTGAATAATAAACATTTTGTTATTTTTCAGTTGTTTTCTGATGAAGCTACTAATAATAAAGAACTAAACTGACTGCAGGCCATTTTATTTGTGTCTGTGACTATACCACACAGCTAGAGGCCATCACAAATTCTAATTTAATGAGCTTAATGCTTAACAAGAAATTAATATGACTGAAGTTTTAACTGTATCAGGTAATTCAAAAACTGGAACAAATGCTGTGCAGCACAATTTCGATAGTGCAAGTATGTTAAAGAGCAACAAGTTAAAGGGCACAACTCACTTCACACAAGATGAACTCCCAGAAATCAATAAGGCCGAGACTGAAATTTATCTTAGTTAAATTTAGCCTGAGTGATAACAATGTTATGTCCCTGAAATCAGATAAGTTGGGTAATGAGGTGTACCCAAAAAGGAGGGTAAGTAAATTAATACTTGGGAGATGAAGGAGTATTTAATATTCAAGAATCGAGATGTTAATGTAATTCTTCAAGCTAGATATTTGAATGGCATGCTGTTTCCCGCCAGAGGAGGATCAAACTGTGACCAGGACATGAGCATACACATTGAAGTGCTTGGTACTGAGCTTGCATATTGCATATCCACAATAAAACACATGGGATCAGTGTTTGATGCCATCATTAAAGCCAGAGATGTTTTGTCCCTGGTACTGCACAAGTGCCCTAATTTAATAGACGCACGCCTGTTAATCTGGTAACTGATTTCTCTGTAGGCTGTCATAACATTATAAAAAATAGATGGGGGACTTCACTGAAATCTTCTGTTCAGGTATCAGAACTTGTAAACCTGCAGAATCTGTAAACCTTCATCAGGCAGACACATCCTTGTCACCAACACACTTGCCAGAAAATTAGACGGAAGTTGATCAAACAACTAACTGGTCCCAGACATTTTTTAATTTGGAAGTGGCACTCTTGGTCTCTTGACTTGTGATCATAGCAGAGAGATCAAAGAGTTCCGCTGCAGTATTCTGGTTTTGGTAGATCAAGTACCTCTGAGTGTCTGGAAGGACTACTGTTGTCAGGCACTACACATGCACACCACACAATGAAGAGAAACAGTAGGACATTGGTGAGGCATGGTCTATAGTGCCTAAGGAGTGACCAAGAAATATTCTAAAATTGGTGTGGATTCTGTGTCAGAAAACAGATACAACATTTGTCCGTGAAAGAATTTCAATCTAGGAGACTCTAGGCTAGCATTTCTTTGGATCAAAGACTCCAATCTGCTTGAAGTCTTTGGACTTAACTAGATGGAAATATTGCAAGAGATGTCATCGGTGTCCTTGAAAAGCCACTGGTTACAGTTTTTACACAAAAGCTTGGGGCATTACCTGCAAGTGTTTCCGATATGAGTTAATGGAGTTTGCGGAGGACAGAGAATAGAAAATAATGAAGAGCAATGCAATCAGATTCTGAATGTTTTGGCTCTTCCAGATGACTGAGCTAGTGAATGGAAAAATGTAGCTTAGCGTGGTTCATTATGACTTTGAAAACCTGCAGATAATGACTGTAAATAAGGGGTGCACAGTCAGTCGAAGAGGGATGTAATTTAGTGAGTAGGAAAAATATTAAACCTATTGCATAAGAACAGCTTTGAAAATAGTCTCCTCTGATTACAATTTATTTTACTTTATTTTCAAAGATACAGTAGAAAATGCATGGGGGGTTGCTAAATTTAACAAAATGCTTGACTTTTTAATGGAAATGTTCTACAGATGCAGGTAAGATAAAAAAAAATCTAGAGAAACTGGGTTGAGGCCAGATTCAATATCAGTGACCCATTTTTATGAGGCAAGCCAATTGATATTTTTCTCTCTGATTGAACTGGAAAAAAAAGTTCTCTCTAGCCCACTAAGAAGATATGGAGACACACTCTGAAAAAAATATTTTTATAAACTCACTTCTCCATCTCTTTTTTAACCAGCAGGGCAAAGGCTCTCCATCAAAGAGTCTGATAGGCAAAGGGAGAAAAATGACTAGTGGTGACTTAAGAGTGAGTGTCCATCTAATAGTTAAGAGTCTGCACATGCCAATATCAACTGGCTGCATTTTTCCTTGTGTAATGAAGTTCCCTTATTAAGATACTGGTACCCATACCCGTGTCAGACAAAAGGGACAAAACGGACATAATAAGGTACGTATTTGTCAAGCTCCATATTACTCCAACAAAAGTTACAAAAACAGAAGCAATGAGTGTGAAATCAAATCCAGTGAGTGGCAAGGATTTCAACAGCTTAACTGGATTATCAAAAATGAAAATAGTGAATCCATATGTCTCTGTGAGTAAGGCAGTATCCTGAAATCCTCTTAGTCAACATTTCACTCAAGAGAAAGAGGCATGAACGTTTCACTGGATGCTGACATTACATATAAATGAAGATGTTGGAGAAATAAGACCATGGGCTTAGAGTGGCTGTCCACAAATTGGGTCTAGTTAGCAACTTTATAAAGATTTTAGTATCTGCAGAAAATGAAAGAAAAGTGTAAGACATCTAGGTGACCTTAATAAAATTGTTTTCCCTTTCTCAGTCAGTTTCGTTCTAAAGATGAAGGGTTATCTTAACCTTCCCGAGTTTGGGACAAACCCATGTATATAGGTATGCCAAGGAGGAAGTAATCTGAATTCCATGATCTTTATAATCACTGAAAAAAAACCAACAGTTAACACAACACTTTAAGGAAAAAACTAATAGTGCTTGAACATTTCATGAAATTTCTAATACCCTAGCCAGGCTGCCTAATGTATATACAGTTACAGTGCTAAAAATGACAACAACTACAAAGCAAGAATCCAGACCATAGAAAATATAACTTTATCTTGATTTAGAAAAAAAAATTTATGTGAACACATAGATTCATGAAATGTTTAAGAGAAGAGTCAAATGGATTTTCTGCTTTACAAACCATTTGCCTCAAAGAATAGCCACGTTTAAAATATGATCCTATTAATTTTAATTCAGTGTATATTCTTCAGACTACTTCTATTTTGTTTATCAGAGTACTGACATAAATCACTGTGTAGTCATCATTACTTTCCCTCTAACATCTAGTGAAGAAAATGACTGCCATCCTGGTTCGAGATGAAGATAGGCGTCTGGATGCTGAGTAAAGGTTTATGGGCTGATTTAAATTAACTGTGGTCAGACAGGTTTATTTATTTTTTAAATGTTTTCAAAGCTCTAAGCAATGTATCTATTAATTTACATTCTACAGAGTTAAGGCTGGTATCTGAATATATGATAATACTTTTATCAGCAGAAATTTCCAAGTTAAAGATAAATGAAAGATGTGGACTGAGGAAATCATGGGAGGTGGGTGTGACTTGGAGTAATTCAAATGCAAAATACTCTGGGAATACACAGATACGGTCAAACAGAGTCAGACTAAGTCTAGTCTATCCTCCCCCACACTTTTTTTTTAACTGAACCCAGGGTGTTCTACCACTAAGCTAGATCCACAGCCTTTTCTCCTTTTTGTGAGACAGGACCTCACTTAGTTGCCCAGGTTGGCCTTAAACTTGCAATCCTCCTGCCTTAGCCTCCCAAGTGCCTGAGATTATAGGAATGCGCCACCACAACATGCTTTACTCTGTTATTTGAGCAACAAGAAAGAAGACCTGTAATTTCTTGTAGAAAAGCAGTAGCCACTAAGAAGGTCACATACCTAGAAAAGCAGAAGGTGAAACGGTGCCATTACTTCTTGAAACCATGACGCTGATTCCTGTCTCCACAAAGGGCACAGAGAAGTCCACCACTTCCGAGCGCTCCTCATTGATGGTGAGTGAACCTACGGCCATCACTGCCCGTTGATAGACCACCTGCGTCCGGGAAAGAGCAACATGTTCACCACTTCTTCGCAGCACACCCAAGACCCCTAGAGGACGGAGAGCCGCAGGGAAGGTAACATACTTCACCAATCATTCCATTCCACACATTGTTAACCTTCTTGCCGTGCTTCCCATTGGTCACCAGGTAGAGGTCATAGGTGAACTTCACCGTTCGTGAGAGTTTCTTCAGGATGTCGATGCAGAAGCCCTTGCAGCACTTCTTCACATTCATCCCCTCGTTGGTTGAGTTGCTGTGGAGATAGTCACAAGGCCACAGAACGTTAGTACTAGAAGGTTTGTGCACTTGGTTAGCACGGCTCTTGTACATTTCAAACGAGAAACTGTGGCTCAGAAAGGGAAGTGACTTTCCCCAGGACACACAGTGAGTTCAGGACAGCAAAAATAGAAAGTGTTCTTAGAGATAACGATCATCATGAAAACAGCTAATACTTACTGAGTGATTACTATTGGCTAGGCATGCTGCTAAATGTGCTGTACTAACTGTTGACTTAACCTCCACTTTTCACTGAATTACATACCAGTTGCACCCCATTAAATAGGTGACAGCCACCAACTCTTATTTTTAAGAATTTATAATGCACTTCCTTAGGCCCAGAGTTTAGTCATCGGATGTAAATTGAATCTTAAAAGCGTATAGAAAATGGAGAGAGGAGGATGTGAAATTCTCAAGCAAAGTAGGATTTTATTTCATCCTCTAGTTTACAAAGTCTTGAAACCAAAGGGAAGAACTGAGGGTCTCTAGCAAGTTGCTAAGAATTAGGGGACTTGAGTTCTACCTATAGTGGGTTCTGTGGGCTTCTGGTGATAGAGCCATCTATGTCGTGAGGGTTCATTTGTAACATTTTCCCTACAAACCAACATGCCTGAAATGTAAATGGTGACACTTTGGAGAGAGAATGTCTTTGCTCAGGAAAAGGCCTTATTTAAATAAAGTATTGGCATCTTAAAGACTGTCATCATCCACTGAGGTTATACTGGCTGCTTTGCTCTTGCTACCCTAATTTATTCACCTGGCCAAGTCGCTTTTAAAGGACATCCTTACAAATCACATATACCTTTAAAAATGAGGGAAACACTGTTATTCCCAAACTGGGTACTGAAAAGTACCTGGACAATTCACGTGGGGAGATTCTCTTTGAGCAATATACTTGACTCCACCTTGCACTGGGGCATCCTGCTAGCTCAACTCTGTCTCAGCCCTGCATGTCAGGAAATAAGTACTCTGTTTGAAAAGCATACTTTTGACATACCTACCCTTTGGAATGTTAACCAAAAATGATGTTTATGGAAATCCAATATTGTAATAGGAAAGTATATTCCCATGTCATATGAAAAAAGTAGATTACACAGAGGTACAAACAGAATGATCATAGCTATATAAAAGCAGATAAGCTTATGAAATAACTAGATAGAAAAACAATGAAATATGCGGCATAGCTATTTTTGAATGATAAGAAATTTTTTTCTTTGTCATATTTTTGGGGGTTCCCAAACGATCTAGTGAACATGTACTATATATATAATTGAATGTCCACTATATCCAGCAGCCTTGGTATATATCTGTGGCTATACCCATGAATGTGGACTGATTTGACATTATAACTGAACTGATGGAAGTGAATTACAAATGTACCTTTTTTGTAATGCTTTCCTTTGTCTCTGGATCATAGAATGCCAATATGGGATCATGAACTTCACCATCCTCCTATCCGGCCCTTCCTTCTATGCAACCATCCTGCTTCTGTTGGCCAAGACCACCAGGCAGACTTCACTCTCTAACCTAGAGAGTGGGTGACCTGCTCTGACCTGCCACCCTCAGCTTGCAGGTAGTGGGAGTCACATCTGTAAACTATATTTACATATAATGACTGGTGGGCTCCATGCTATGAACTCATAAGAGGTGAGTATCTGCCTCATCCCCATCAATAACCCAGAGCAGAGGGGCTCAGGCTGGAGTTAAAATTGCCAGAAATGTGATAGGAACTCATCCCAAGTACGTTAAATCAAAGGCATGTCTGGATGCCATTTTCTTCTTAGTATATGTGGCTCTGAAAAATGTGCCAAAATCCACTTCTCTCTTTTTCTCCCTAAGACTATGATGCCTTTCCCCCACCTCTGCTCACTTGTATCTCCCTCACTCTCTGCTCTTTACTTTCCTCTGTCACAGACCTTTTCTTTTACCTGGTCAAGATTCCTCAGGGAGTTTAGACAGAAGTCACAAACACCCCAGGATTAAGATTCAGGATCACAGGTATATATGACATTCTCTGGTCTCACTGGAAACGTTGGCTGGTTTATAAGTGAATGTCCCCATATTCCGGGCCTCAAGGTACATTTCTAGATAGAGATAGTTACTGATATATTTCACTCAATAGGTACCCACAGAGAACTTCCTCTGTGCTAGGAAACCAGAACTTGGGGACACAGGATGGAAAAGGCATGGAGCAAATTTACTAATTTAGTGTATCATGGCAACTGTGGAAACTCAGACCAAATTGCAATTGGGAACCCCTATTGGTTCCCTTCCCAGCCCTTGGGTGGGTGAAAGGGGTGTGGTGTAACTACACAGACGCTTGAAAAATGGTACCCATGTACTTTCTCCCAGCTGTTTGACCACCACTCAGAAGGAAAGGTGGCTTGTAAAAACAATACGGGAAAATGGATCCAATAAGTTTACTGGCCCCGCACTTTCCCAGTGTGGCCAGTGGACATAAACATAGCCTTGCATGTCACATAGAGCTATGTTCAGATCCTAGGTTGGATCCTACCAACCATGGAAACTCTGATCTAAGTCTCAACATTTATAGAACTGGTATGCATTCATGAATTGAGAAGGCTGATACTTTTCAGAATGGTTGGGAAGATTAAGTAAAATAAAATATCTACAGCACTTCTCATATAATTGTTTAAAACTAAATTCCCTCTCTCCCCATCATGATTTTTCCAGTTTAGGACTTTAATTGACAGTATGGTCATTTCTTCCTACAGATCAAGCCAAACAATTTTTCCATTTTTTTCCTCCAACTAACAGACTAGAAAGAAAATCTGATTTCTCAGCTCAGTCTGGCTTTTTAGGCTGGTATGTAACTTCAAGACCTCATCATTTACCTGAAGCGAGAAACCCAGAGTTTTCCCTGGGAGAGTATTACCAAGAAAACAAATACAATCACATTGTCTAACAGGAATCTTTTTGCCACCTGTCAGCGTGCCTTAAACCCTTAGCTTTAGGAAATGCAATTGATCTAATCTGTGTTAATGTTGGCATTAGTAGATCCTAGCATTTTGCTATTGATCTCAGGTAAGTCAAAGATTTTAATTCTACGCAGACACCCAGACAACAGTAAACTTCTTATGTCCCCACATGGGAAAGGGAAAACTGCAAGCTACCACCTCTGCATAAGAACCAAAAACACGAATTTAAGCTGTCTATAGTATTCAACAGAAAAGTCAATTATTTTAAAGAGACTAATTTATTTGGATTCATTTTTCTTCATAGTAATATAGTTCAGGACTTGGTGCTCAGCTGTTTTCAGCTTCACAGCTACTGACTTTAAAGATGTTCAACTCATTATTGATTGTGAAGCACGAGAGGCCCCACTTGATGGCCCTGTTGGAACACAGAAGGTGTCATTATCAAAAAGGACAAGTGCTGCTGGGTTATAGACTCTGCTTTGTGTCAGACACTGCTTTCTTCATCAGATCGACTTCTGCCCAGAGAATGCCCACCCAAATCAGAACCTCCTTTGATGGCGCCACATTCTCTCCCTTCCCCTTCCCATCCCCCTCTTCCGTTCACTGGTTTTTCTTTAGTTTCTTAAACTTGCCAAGGCAAGGTCTTTCTCGTCTCAGGGTTTGCACCTGCTCTTCCCTCTGCCTGGGAGGCTTCTCTTAGACCTTCGCGTGTCTGACTCTGTCTCATCTTTGTCCTTTATCATCTGAAACCTGACCTGTGTGACCTAACGGAGCCCCCACATACCCAGTGTATGTTCTAATCACACCACCTTATTTCTCTCTGTCTGAGGCTGATCGCAACGAGAACTGCCCCGTTCTTTCACTGGTTGACAGATTTTCTAATGCGCCTCTCATGTGACTGCAGGATCCTTGTCTTTTGTCTTGTTTATCAAGATCTCCACTGTGCCCAGGACTGCGCCTGACACAAAAACTGTGCCTAAGGCATATTTCTGTATTTACTTACTTTTATGTTTATAACAACACCTGTGCTATTTAATTGTGAAGGATTTCGGCAAAAGTCATTAAGACATTCTTTCTTGCCTGCCTTGGTGGGCCTCACCTCCTCAACTCCAGGGAGGAAGGCTTGGACTGCTTACCAAAGGCTCTTGCTCTGGGAGCCACAGTGGGGACACTGGAGAGGGGAAGGCCTATTGAGGAGGGATGTTCACACTTATTTCACATCTATTCAGAATTTCAACTCCAAAGAGGCTGACTTTAATGACCTTGTTGATAAAATTTCCTCCAAACCAGAATGTGCCTTCATAATGCATTTAGCAAGCATATATTTTATAAAATGTGTACTCTGATTTTGAGCATTGAGCTCTGAGGACTTGTGTCTTGGGGAGTAATGACGGGGGTTAGTGTCTGAAGTGGAGGAGTAAAGGTATTCATTCATCATCTAGTCATTCAACAAACCTTGGTGTGTTGTCCTCTGTACCTGTCACTAAGGGTACAAAGATTAATAAGACACATCCTCTATATTGGGGGAGCTCATCATTCAGAGGAAAAGACAGACAAGCTATAAACTATAAAGAGAGACAGTAAGGACGGAGATAGAGATTACAGGGTACAGCGTAAGCAGGTGGAACGAGCCCAGTTTAGGGAGGTAGTGTGGGTTGACTAGGTGAAAGGAGGGATCAGAAAATATTCAGAAAACAAGATTCTACCCAACAGCAGGCTTTCTCCTTTTGTGAGTCCCCCACAAGGTGGTATGTGGTGAATGTTTCTATCAGGAAAGATCAGGGCCTTGGATTTGATCATGGAGCTTTCTGTGTCCCTAAAGGGTGCACAGATGAAAGTGGACCCTTAATCCACAACAACAGCTCTTTCTTCAAATACAGCAGAAGAGGAGATGGCAGGAACACAGCGCTGCCTGGTCTATTTCACCTAGATTGTGCCCAAAAGTTACGTGCAAAGTGGTGTCCACTCTCAGAGAGAGGAAATCTTGTAAAACGTTTGAAAAGCGTGGATCTGGAAATAGAAAAGATAGAAGGGAGAAGAATGCGCTGGGGAAGGGGTGTGTGAAGGGGACAGCTAGAAAACAGAAAGAAAATCCTTCCTGAAGGAAAGACTGAGTGAGGGCAGCGCTGATTCTGTGTGAGGTTAAGAAGTCAGCTGTGGAGTCCAGCGGCCCAGCGTCTGAGCGGAACCTTCTTACTGGCTCAATGGCTTTGAAAGTATTTCTTAATTTTCCCATAATCAGTTTTAGCAACTTACCATGGGCAAAATTATCCACCCCATATTGCTGTTGGAATTAAGTAAATATAAACTCAGTGCCTCTGCGGGCACTTAAGTCTTCTGATCAACTATTATTTTCCTACTATGATAGGGCATATTTTCTACTGCATTTATGGCTGAATTATGGGTGCTGTCATCATCACTGACACAGGCTACTTCAGAGGACTGACAGCACGCAGGCCGCAGCATCCGGGACACTCACTTGATCTTGACAAACTTCCGGCACGGCACCGTGTTCCTCACACATGTTTCGGTCAATGGGTCTATGTCCTCCACGATGACAAAGGGGGCTTCCTCCAAGGTGACGATGCTGAGGTGGTTGTCGTCAGGCTCACAGTCAGAGAAGGACTTGTACCTTGGCCACACAGCGTGCCTCAGGCTCAGGGTCTGGTTCTCCCACTTGCCCACCTGCATCGCAGACACAAAGACACACCTGTGTTTTCTTGCACCACTGACTTCTAGAAGGGCAAGTCCTTCCCCACAGAAGACACCATCAGTCTTAAGGGCTGTTTTGCTGCATATCTCAACATATGCATCCACTTATGTGGTCAGAAAAATGAAGAAAAAAGAAAACCGGTCTGTTCGGCAGCTTCCCATCCCAGCTCCTCCAGAGCCTCATCAAGCATGTATGTCTGAGGTGCGGCAAGAAGAACTGGTAGTTTTTGAGCCCCCCACATAGTTCTAATGCTCTGCCAGGCTCCCAGATCGTGGATGTCATGGAAACAGCACAGACTCTTAGATCACAGAGGTGTGGGTTTGAATGCCCACCTCTGCCACTTACTAGCTGTACAAGTTTAAGCAAGCACTTAAGCACCAGAACTCTGTCTTCTCATCTGGAACCTGGGCACAATCCCACTTGCTTCCTATAGATGTCACGAACTCAGACAGGGTAGTGCACAAAAAGAGAAGCACAGTGTGGGGCATGCTTTTCCTTTAAGTGTGAAAGAGAGAAAATGAAAAGGAGAAAGATACAAAGGTGCTGAGAAAAAGAAAGGGCAGAGGAGAGGAAGATGCAGCCAAAGGACACCGAGGAGAAGCTTGGAGGAAGAGAGCCTCGGAATGGAGCAGAGCAGGTGTTGAAGCATCGTCTCAATCCCCGATACGCTTCCTCTGAAGTTGCAAATTAAGGTGAACTTTTATTAATCCGCACAGAGTGGAGACGGTTACTGCTTAGCATACATCAAAACCTGTCAAAACAGAATCGATTGTGTTCCCTCTGAGCAGCGCTCGGCATCTTAGTGAAATCAAATTGAAGGCTGTATGTTTCGAACTGTAATTCTATTTGACAGCTTATTGGCACTGTTCACATCCACACTGGGAGCAGGTTGCCACTGCATCCCACTCTCTCCTTCCTCCTCCTGCTCTCACACGCCATCGTATGACACCACAGGTCAGCGCTTTATTTGTAACACCAACCTCAAGGAAAACACCTCATCTGAAAAGCTAAGTGCCAAGTGCAGGCTTGTCTGTGCTGACATAACTCGCTCACCTCTCCAGACCCTGCAAGGCCAATATCACCAGAAATGAGTCTCAGCCCCTTACGGAGGATTCAGACACACCAAGCACCAGGAGGGGATGGGGGCAAGGAAGAGAGCAGGATCCTTACTCCCTGAGATTACCTCATCATTCGTGCTAGAAAATTTTTGCTGGCTGTAAAGAAACATCCAATGTGCCTAATTACAAAACTGTCTAGCTTGGGTGACACCACACTTTTTAAGACAGAAAGGTCAGTAAAGTAATTTGGTTAAACAACCAGATGTGGCTCCTTATCTACCCATGCTGTGATGCATAACACAGATGCAGGAGAGTGTTGAGCCCATCGAACTCTTCATTCATTTGACATAAATTTATTGAACACCCACTATGTCCTAGCACCATTCTGGGAAAAATGATGGATAAAACAGAAAAACTCCTGCCTTCTTGGAGTTATCCATCAGTCGAAGAACAAAGATTAAGCTAATATAAAATACACAAATAGATAAAAAGATTGCAAACTTTTCCTTTCAGAAGATGTTGTAGCAAGCCTATTTCTTCTTGTTTATCTCAGAAAACTCAAATGTACCCTTTAAGAGAGACTGAGTAGTTTAGTGGATAGCAGATTGGCTTTTGAGTTCAAATAGCACTAAATGTTCCCGCTGGCTTCGCCCATTAGCTGAGCAACCTTGGGAAAGTCATTTAACCTCTCTGAGCTTCGTTTTCTCCACTGTTGATAACCGCAGTGAGGGCTGAATGAGCCAAGGATGTGCACAACTCATGGAGCACAAAACAGCTTGTGGCACATAACACACATGGTGGCTGGAATTATTCTGATGCTGCTGTTGTTAGCATTTAAGACACAGCTCAGATTTCACCTTATCTGTATAGTCCCTCTTGCTTTCCTTAGTAATTCCTAACTCTGTACCTCTCTTCACCACAGCATTTGGCTACTATAATGACAACAGTGTCACACTGAACACTGGAAATGTGCTGACGTCTACCACTTAGTCGAATCCCCCCCCCATCAAATCCCACATGGTAAGGATTATAATCTCAGTTTCACTCTTCAGTGTTACACAGGTTATGTGACTTGTCCCAGGTAACTCACACAGCATGGAGGTGGTGGAACCAGGGTCATGCTATGCAGCTATCTGGACCCAAAGGCGCTTCCCTACTAACAACACAGTGCTTCTCACTGGGCCGTGGTAACCATGCTACAGCCCAAGGCCCTCCTTCCCTGCAGATGCAGCTCCAGAAGTAGCAAAGTAATATAAAGTTAGGCAAAGACAGTGTACATAACAGAATCTTCAGTGATGTTGTAGACCACATTACAAACCCACCACCACGGCAAAAGTTGCAGCCCCAGGTCAGTTCATGGGGAAAGAGAGGTTGAAAAGGCTTCTTAGCTCCCAGAGTATAGTCATTTTGTAAACCCTTCCAGCCTGACTTCCCCTTCCTGGCATAGCCAAGCCTGCACCCAAGGGAAGCCAAGGAGGATGCAGGCAGGTGGCAGGGGGACAGCACTTGGTCAGGAACCAAAGCTACTGGTAGACATCACCCTGAATCCTGAGCGCTCTTGACTCCTCTGAGGCCGACAGGCTGCTCAGTACCCTTTCGAACACCGAAAATCCCAACTACACAAATTTATATACCAGAAAGGGGACAACAGACATTCTTCACTTTCCTCCTCTAAACTCATATTTATGAAGCACAGTAAGCAAGTCCAATATTTGCAGACAGGTGTAGCAGATTCTTTCATTCTGTAAGTATCTATTGAATGGCTACTAGGTGCCAAGCATTGTGCTAAATGCTGAGGATGCTGTAGTGTAAACAAGGAAGTTTTTGCTTGCATCAAATTTTTATGCTAATTAGGATGACTGAGTCCATCACACAAAAACATATAGTACAAGATGAAAGGAAACATGGGTCTAAGAGAACATATTTGAGGGGGTGGTCAGAAAAGGCTTCCCTGAGGAGGGGGCACTCACTCTGAGGCTGGAATCTAGGATGAGCTGTAGGGGGGAGGGGCTGACCAGGAGCAGAGGAAGGGAGAGCACTCCAGAGAGACAAGGTCCATTGATGCAAAGCCTTGGCGTCTTATTAAGGGGTTGGGATTTGCCCTAAGAGTTTGTGTTTGTGTTGAAACTTAGACTTCAAAGCTTTTATAAATAAGGAGGGGGGAGGGGGTGAAGGGAGGGGAGGGGAATGGAAAAAAAGAAGCAACCAGGTATATCATGTGCAGGTACAAATCCCCTATGATGAATATTATCACTATGTATATCTAAAATGTACCATTAAAAATTTTTTTTTAAAAAAAGAAACCTAAGCTTCAGTATGATGATACAGGACAAGGGAGCTCTGGGATTCAATTAGGCCATGAAAGCAGAGCCCTCTTGTATGCAGTTTTGCCCTCATAGAAGAGGCCCCAATGAGCTGCCTTGCCCTTCCAACCGTGCGCACATGGATAGTGCACGTGTAGTGGATATGTGAACACGCACGTGCATGTATCAGTTTTATTGACTTTTCAGAAATCAGCTTCATTGCTGCAAAACCCTTCCCCATCCTCCCTCACGTGTCGCAAAAAGAAAGGGCTCAGAATCCTTAATATCGTGGGCTTAAAGACTAGGCAGGCAGGCACAGGCACAGGTTCAAATCCTGCCACAGCCCTTAGCAGTGCGATCTTGCCCAAGTCACACAATCTTTCCTTCAAGAATAAAGTAAAAACATTTTGATGACATATGTGGTCATGAGGGCTGGAACTGTCTAGCCAAGAGGAACCTAAGGAGCTATTAGGATTAAATATACTGAGGCATCCTGGAAAAGATACCAGGATGGGACAGAAGGGGAATTAGACAGAACTAAGAGAATCTCAATAAAGCCTAACTATTGGGTAATAATCATGCATTTATTGGCTCATTAATTGTGACAGACATACCATAGTAATATCAGATGTTCATAGTCAGAGGAACTGGGCATGAAGTAAATGAGAACTTGTCGTACTATCTTTGTGATTTCCTATCAATATAAAAACTATTCTAAATAAAATCAAAAGTGGGGATTTTTTAAAAATTATAAATCTATTCTCAGAAGACAGAATGGCCAACAATGTGATCTCTGGATCTAGCCATTCTACCTCCGAATCATCACTGATCACTTACCAGTTGTACCACTTGGATAAATTGTTTAATGTCTCTTTGACTCAGTTTCATTATCTAAACAATGGGATGATGATAATAGTTTAACTCACTGGAATACTGTGACGGCTAAATTACCAAATCGGTTACTTTATGTGAAATACACAGAGGAACTGCCCAGCAGTGGTCGTGTTGTTATTTTGTCGTGACTTAAATCCATGGGGGAATAAAGACTTTAAAAGGGGAGCTCCTTTTATCTCATGTTTTAACTCCATAAAAAGTATCAACTGGATAGTAGCATTTGATATCTGCCTGTCCATCCTCCAGTTCCTAGGCAACTTTTTTTAAACTTGTTTTTGTGTGTTTATTTTGTTTTGATTTTGTTTTTGTTTTACTTGGTGACAGTGTATTGATTTTCCCTTGGAGAGATGTCCACCTCCAACTTTGAGAATAGCCATGTGGCCTTTATTTGACAAACCGGTTCACTAAGTTCCCTTGCCCCAGTGATTAGCCCAGAAATGCACATGAGAACTATTCCAAGCCTACAGAACCTTCCCTGGAACCTTTGCCGGGATTGTCAGGATACAGAGGTCATAATGGAACAACCGTGGGAGAATGAGCACTGAGTTAAGAAATACAGAGATAAGAGCAATGGAGTGATGGTCTGGCTTGAGCTTTTGTAACACTAAAAATAAGTTGGCTGAACACTTATAATACATTAGGCATCATTTTTAGAACTACTTTAATTCCTGTAAACTCCCTATACACAAGAGAAAGTTATGGAGTTACAGACAGATTGTTTTTTTATCTCTATCACGATTTTTTTTGTACTTTAAAACAGTCCTCAACTCATCCCATAGGCTGTGCAAAAGAAAGGAAAAAAAATCTTTACTTTGAAAAAAAAACTTAATTTTGGGGACAAACCTTTGAGTGTTTTCAGCAAATATACTGAAGTTTTGAGCACAAAGAAAAATAATTGACCTCTTATGGAAAAAAGCGATTTTGCTAAAAGATATATGAAAAGAGGAAATTAACTTTGTAATGATTTTTTAAAATCCATTCTTGTTAGGCAAATTTAAATACAGTCTATTAGGAAGTTAACTGCTCTTTGGCTCCTACAGAGTATTTTGTGAATGGGCAGCGACTACTTATTGAAATACTCTGCCAATATTTCCTCAGGGCAGAGATGATTTCATCTCCAGAAACTGTATGCTTCAAGTTAGCATCTACCTTTTGTGTATGGATGAATTCAGAGAGTTGCCAGGACGACTGTAAAAGGCTGGAAGAAATTAGGTTAATGGTGTATGTAGCTCTTCTTTCAAAGGCATATGAGTATTTGATCTTATTTGATCTATTTATGAAATGCTTACAAGAGACAATTAAAATAACCTCATAACTAGTTGTCTGATCTCCAGAGCCACCCCGTAAAAACATACATCTAAACACCAAAATCACGTATCTATCCCTGCTTCAATCCTCCATGACACCTGCTGCCTACAAAATCAAATCCCTCTACATTAAATTTCCCTCTACAGTATAGGTCCAATCAACCTCCTTTTCTCCTCTCACTTCCTCTATCTCTTTCTCTCTCATTGCCCTGTACATACTCTCACACTAAAACACATGTATGTACCTTCACACATACACATACTTGTACTTACACATACCACTGAAGATGCACATATCTACAGAAATCTATGCACCTATAAGTAGCTGTATCACACGAGTACGCTCATACCTACTCAGACTCCCAATAGACACTCATATCCTCCACATGCACATTCACAAATACACTCACACCTCCACACATACATGCATACACACACAGACACAATAATACATACACAGTTTTCACCACTGTACAACATCCAGTACAGAGTTGCCTGGTACAACACCCGGTACAATACCCACTTCCCTGACAATGCCTGTACTGTTTCTTCTGCTTGGAATTCCTCTCTTCATCTCCACCTACTAAAATCCTACTCAAACTTTTCAGACCTAACACAAATTCACTCATAGAGCCTAAGTGTCCAGTTGCAATTCATTTTTGCATTTCCTGAGGCTCTAGAATATTCTTTTCCCCTTGCTTTCTCGTTAACAAACTCAACACACATGCATTTGGTGGTTCACACTGTGCTGGGCACTGCAGGAGGTCCTGGGGCTGCCATAGTGAACCATCTTCAAAGAGGAGCTTCCCTGTCTTCAGGGCTTCAGGTCTGGTTGAAGACAAGTCAACTATCAATAGCAAAGTGAGAAGACTGCCTTGTTGAGGTACACACAGCCTGCTAGGTAAGGGGAGAGCTCCCTGCTCTGGAAAGGAATCAGAAGATGCTTTCTGGAAGGAGTGATTCCAAATAGGAAGCAGACCAGGAGGGGTCATACGTATCTTGTTAAGGCTTTACCTTTAGCCTGTGGGAGACTGAAGTGTACGGGGGCCTGGGGGTGGGGATTTAGTGAAGATTTTCAATCAGGAGAGTCACTCCTCTGATTGGAAGAAGTATTTCAGGATACCACCTCCTAATGCAGTGCAGAGAAAGGGATGTGGCTAAATGATTCTGAGTGCAGAGTGGTGGGTTAGGAGGTAAATGGGTAAATCTAGAAGACAGAGTACTGCAGAGGTAAGATTGGTGTGCATTCATGAAGTCTCAAAGTGGGAAAATCAGTATAACTCAGAGACAGACTGATTGTACAGGAGTGGAGGGAGGCCCATGCACTGTCCTGCTGGGCGGGTGTCCACAACCATGTGAGCCATGTTGGATATCGTATAGTACTTACCCATCAAAAATTCAACAGCTATTTGCAGAATAGAACTCACTCTGAGCACAGGATATCACCATTTTTTACTTAAGATTCAAAGTTAAAAGAAGAAACTTGCCTGTTTATCCAGATTCTCTCCTTAGACACAAGACCATGGGGATCACAAAATTAAAAATCAAGAGAAAATTTATTAAAAGTGAAAATGAGAGCAGAGTTCAGGCTGCCTGCACTCCAGTCTGCTGGGCCCGGTTACCTCATAGGATGATTTCATCTCCAGAGGAGAAAAGGCTTTAAAACAAAATTTTACAAAACATCAGAGAACATTTGACTCCAGATAATAAGCAATGATTTACTTCCAAGCTGGGGAAAATATGAGTAATTAACTCTTCAGGAAGATGAAGTTAAGGAAGAAAAACAAAGCAAACAGGAGGCCAATTTCTCTCCACCTGAAATATGAAGTCTTCTAAAGGACATGAGATAAATGGCCGTGAAGGAAATGTGAAATGATTTAGCATCCATATTTAGCATAAATAGCACCATGGATTAGCATCACTTCCGTGCCTCAGCATGCACAACTGACGCACTGACAAGCTGATAGCAGGTTTACCCACAAGTCATTTTGCGTCTCTGATTGCCACTTGAAACGTGAAGCAAGTGTTAAGTATGACTGATCTGGAAACTACAACAGAGATGTCTGAGCTGCTGCTGTGAGTGGATATGAAGTTGAAATGTGTCCTTTAGAACTCACTTTCTCCGTGAACAGTACATGCAAACAAGCTTCTACACAGAAACCGCTGTGAAGCACGTGTGGATTGAACCTACTCTGTCTTCGGTGCTGTGGGGCTTCAGTGACCACTGGCAGAGGGAAACTCAGAACTGCTTTTCAGATAGTGTGGTAAAGTATGGGCTTCCTTTGAATGTACTGTTTTAAGTGCAATGATTGAAGGTGGTGGGATGATGAATCACCAGCCTAGACAAGGATCTCTCCTTAGGAACTGATTAAGCATACAAAGTCCTGGCCAGGCTTGGCGGCACACACCTGTAATACTAGCCCTGGGGAGGCTAAGATACAGGATCACAAGTTCAAGACCAGCCTGGGCTACACAGCAAGACCCTGTCTTAAAAAAACAAAACAAAAACAAAAACCAACCAAACAAACAAAGAAAGCTAAATCTTGGGCCTCTGGAGTGTAGGTTTAGGGATCTGGGATGGGGATCCTGACTCTTCAACCAGCATCCGAGGTCATTGTGCTCTGTGTGGTCTTGGGGCCCTATTTTGAGAAGCATCAGGAGAATGTCTTTGGTTATGGGAAGAATTAAGTGCAGCCTACAAAAAAGATGGAAATCTTTCTTCTTGGGTTACTTATGTAACCAGTGGCAATTGCCAGCAGATCTAAATGAGTTCAATCAGCTATTAGAGCCTTAATTAAATTCCTCTCAGTTGAAATTTCAGAATTGCCTAATTGTTACACAGCTCACATTGGAGCAGTTAATTTTTTTTCATCTATAATAACTACTCTCAGGATAACCTAATATCTTTATGGGTAACAGTGTCAACTCTCTTAGAATCCAGCACTGGTCTAGTCATTCATGGAGATGTGTTTTGATCTTTGTTGGTTCCAAGAACAACCTGCACATTTCTATCCATTCTTCTCTTGATGCTCAGCCAATAGAAGAGCTCAATGCTTGTTCAGATTTAAAATTTAAATGTAAAAGTGAAAGTCTTTGGAATGGGGAGCCACCATTTTCTTCAGGAGTTCCTTTATTATCTCCAGTCCACCCAAGTTCCTCTGTTCCCAGGTCCCCAGGGATGG
The DNA here is from genome assembly GCA_004026905.1 of Hystrix cristata. Taxonomy (NCBI): domain Eukaryota; kingdom Metazoa; phylum Chordata; class Mammalia; order Rodentia; family Hystricidae; genus Hystrix; species Hystrix cristata. The sequence continues at coordinate 93,721 of PVJO010005929.1, forward strand.
AGAGAAGTCCTATTTCTTTGGTTTACCTTTAATTCATTGTATGCTCTTAAAAGCGGTGTGTTCTGTTAATTAGCTAAGCAGCTAATAGTGTTTTCTTTGTTGTCTTTGATTCTGCATCAGAATGATATAACATCAGA